>ML685801.1:12428023-12438991 GCA_007922175.1 Pelusios castaneus | reverse complement strand
CACTGACAGGGCACTAGTGACAGCGCAAGACAGCCTGTTGGCTTTCATGTGATCTTAGGGAGCATGGCTATGAGTTCTCCATTTCATGCCATGTGGACACGTCAGCACCCAAGGTGGAGCATCCATTGGGACACGTCTTGAAGGAGAACATGGAGTTTCTAGGGCATCAGTTAAAAGCTAACATGTTTGTAGTGACCGTGTCACAGGTCAAGACACTCCATAGCAACTCTTGTTGACTGCATATCACATTGTCAGTATTCCCTGCCTCAGTTTCTTTCCCCAGTTCCTTTCCTCAGTTTCTTTTCGGTCTCCTTAGCACTTCACACACCAGTCTCTGCTGAAGATGTGGCTTAGCCTCCAGCCAAGTCATAAACCAAACTTAATCCCTTTTGGGGCAGCAAAAGTGCAAGTAAGACGTCCCAAAGAAAAAAGGTTCCTCTGTCTTTGGGGTTCCTCTTCAGCCCACCCTCAGGTACTGGAAACAAAGCCTATTCTGAGCTACCTTGGAGTCTTTCCCCTGTTCTGACATAGACCTATGGGGCCCTGGCTGGTTCTCCTGTAGTACACTTATTAGACCCTGACTCAGGGCCTTCCACAAGAGTTTGGCTCCTGCTCCCTATGGTTCCAAATTCCAGATAGAGCTCTCAGTCTTTTTATAAAGCCTGGGTGACCATTAAGTTAATCTATTGAGCGTTTTTAGTCCCAAGGCGCAGGCTTGTACCTAATTAATTATGGCACAGGTGTGGCTGGCCCATCTGCCTTTAAAGGGCCACTTGCCCTGTGAGAGTGCAAAAGTCACCATCTTACATCTGGTCAGTGATGGAAGCTATGCGATGAGCCCAGGGTCTCAGTCCAGTTCTTTGCGATAAATGTCCAGATCACACAAAACACCTCTATAACTGTAAGAGCCAGCCACCCTCCTTGGCTGTCTGAGTTGATTGTCCACTGTCTGGATGGGTACAGGGACTGAACTTTGCACAAAATGGATACGATCGTGACAGACCTCAATCGTTTTTGATTCTTAGAAGCAGGGAGATTTGGGGGATAGTGCACTCCATCTTTGTACTGACAGTACTTTCAGCAGTTGGTCATGGAGAGAAACTTCAGTGAAAGCTATAAATTAAGTATCATACATGGACATTCTGGGAATGGGATGAAGACAAGATGAAGAGGAAAGTCCTTTCATTCCACCCAAACTCGCCGATTTTCATCTACATTGTCATCTTTGGATTATAACAGCTCCCTCAACTAGTAAGGTGGGTGAGAATTTAATCAAAGGTCTCTGAGTTTTCCTTTCCTCCTCTCAGTGCCCAAACTCAGATATAATGTAACTAGGTTATAAATACATGTAAAAAACCAACAAAATAAAGTATGTAAATTGCTTTTTGAGGTCTCCATTGCTGCGCTGCAAAAGTGAACTGTAGTGGTCTCTTGTATATACACTGATTGCAAATACTACCAGTCTGATCAAAAAATGCAGGCCAAGTAGAATGCTACTTTTTGGATGTGGATGTCTCTTATTAATGACAATAGATTTCAGTATTTCTCTTCATTGAAACCATATGGGCTTGTATATCAGCTCTGCAGAGGATTCTTGGATCTAAATTAGATATACAGAAGGTCATTTTCTGTGACTCATTTATGCCAGGCAAGGAAATCACTGTTTTTCAATGATTTAGATGACAGCTTTCCCTTGGAAAGAAACAGAATTAAGAAATGCTCTAATCTCTTTTAACATATTTTAAGAAACTAACAAAACAAGTAGCTGCTAGGTGCTGCGTACCACAAAATTGCTATCTATTAGATATTTATTCATCCTGAATATATTTATAGATCTGTCTCACTACCATCACCAGTAAAAGAGAAGTTTGTACCAATTCACTTCATTTTACACAATAAAAAAATTAAATACAAAATAGTATATCATTTGTACAAATTGACAGTGGCAAACAGTATGTCTTCTGCAACGGAAGTTATGTCTTTCTGCATCTTACACTGTTCTTTGGAAAAGTTAATAAAATGGTAAATAAAATGACCAAGTGGTAATAACATATTAGGATTTTTCAGCAAAGCTGTTGATAAGTCCCTCAAAGCAATAAGAGACTATTAAGGGAAATCATTATTGGAGTGTGCTACGAAGAAAGGCATACTCAAGTGGCTTGAAAACAGAACTGGGAATCAGGAACTTCTGAGTTTTACTCCCATGTTTCACAAACTTGTCCTGAGGCCTTGAGCAAGTTAACTTCTCTGCCTTTCTCTTCCTCTGTAAAATGGAAATAATGCATATTTACCAGAGGGATAGCTTGTGAAGGTTAATTAGATGTCTGTAACGTGCTGTGAACATGAAAAGTGCTTACAGTATAAAGATCAAGGCTAAAAGATAGATTTAGGAGTCTACAATTAGGAATTTATGTTGGAAAGTTTGACTCACGTATTATTGATGCTGCATTGCAATGTTTGCCTTGTAACACTGCCATATCCAACACAATTGAATTGGGCTGGAGCACAAAATATGACACAAAAGTGCAATGCTATATCAGGATGCCACTTCAAAACTTTCTATAACTCCATTTCCTGATGCAGTGACTCTGCAACTCTTCGCCATTGAGCATCAGTTCATCAAAGTATTATGCAAGAGACACACACACAGATCCCTTGGCAAAGAGTCCTCTGTCTTTTACAAACAACTCATCTCAGAACAGACAAACTCACTACATAAAATACAAATGCCCGATAAGCAATGTACATAAACAACAACATGTAAGGTCTCTCCTGAAAGCTTGCAACTTACTGATGTTCATAACCATGGTGTGATGTGTGTATAGGTAACATTTAAGGGATAAAGTAGCTGTACTGAGGTTTATGCCCATATGGTCTTTAAGTTAAAAGGAGCCAGAAGAGAGTGATATTACATGGCGACAGCCTGCTCATGTCAGAGGGAGTTGCTGCCTCTCCTTGGTTAGCCGTCTACGGTTGCCTCATCACAGAACAGTCAATGGAAAAGCAGCAAAGACAAATGTAAACGACCAAACCCACTTGGAGGTAAAAAAGGAACATTACAACAGACAGTGTATCACCCTGCTTATGGATGAAGATAAACGTTTCAGTATAACAAAGTGGGAAAGGCACTCTGTATCCACTGAGGAGACACGTTGTTGAGCTGAGGTGTTTTTAACTGAAAGATTGGATTCTGGTTCCTGTGAGTCTAGCACCTTTTGCAACAAACTGAACTTTGGAAGGAAAACTTACTTTATTAGCAGGTTCCAAAGAGGTAGCCGTGTTAGTCTATTGTAGAAAAACAACAGAGTCCTGTGGCACTTTTAAAAGACTAACATTTATTTATCGCATGAGCTTTCCTGAGAGAAAATCCCGCTTTGTCAGATGCTTTGAAGATGGGAAACTTACAGAATGGGAAGGTATTAAATGCAGGGGAGTGTATGACATAGGATCAGGTCAGGCTGTAACAGCAAATCAAAATAGCTGTTAGGATTCAAAAACTGGGGAACAGCACATAGAGGAAGGTGAAGTCAAATCACCTGTTATAATGAGAGAAAAATTCATAGTCCCTGTTTAACCCCAGGGCAACTGAGTCAAATTTGCATACAAGTTTGAGTTCTGCAGTTTCTCTTGGAAGCTGTGATTTCTTCTGACCCCCACTGGGGAATACCACAAGGAACTGCAACACCTACTCAAGAAACTCTCCAAAGCAGCACAGGAACAAATCAAGACTACCAGGGATATTTTATCTACTACCAAAAATACATGAGAGGAAACCCCGGATGCCCCATCATCTCAGGCATTGGCACGCTTACAGTAGGATTATTTGGCTATGTGGACTCTCTCCTCAGACCTATGCTATCAGCACGCCTAGCTATCTGAGAGACACTACAGATTTCCTGAGAAAAATCCAATCCATTGGCAATCTTCCAGAAAATACCATCCTGGCCACTATGGACGTAGAGGCTCTTTACACAAACATCCCCACAAAGATGGATTACAAGCTATTAGAAGAACCATCCCAGATGATGCCATAGCTAAACTTGTGACTTTGTACTCACCCACAACCATTTCAGATTTGAAGATAATTTATACCTTCAAGTCAGTAGCCCTGCTATGGGTACCCGCATGGCCCCACAATATGCCAACATCTTTATGGCCAATTTAGAACGTTTCCTCACATCTCATCCCAAAGCACCTCTACTTTACTTATGCTATATTGATGACATCTTCATCATCTGGACCCACGGTAAAGATGCCCGTGAAGATTTCCATAGAGATTTCAACAATTTCCACAATACAATCAAACTTAGCCTGGCATACTCCACACAGGAGATCCACTTTCTGGACAATCACTGCAAATTAGTGATGGGCACATAAAGACCACCCTATACCAAAAACCTACTGATTGCTATAGTTACCTACATCCCTCGAGCTTTTATCCTCGATACACCACACGATCCATTGTGTACAGTCAAGCCCTAAGATATAACCACATTTGCTCTGATCCTTTATACAGAGACAGACACCTTCAGGATCTTTATCAAGCATTCTTAAAACTACAGTACCCACCTGCAAAAGTGAAGAAACAAATTGACAGAGCCAGACGGGTACCCAGAAGTCAACTACTACAAGAGAAGCCCAAAAAAAAAAAAAACCACAACAGAACGCCACTGGTAACCACCTACAACCCCCCAAGTCAGACCTCTACAGCACATCATCAAGGGTCTACAACTTATACTACACAACAATTTCTCACTCTCTCAAGCCTTGGGAGACAGACCTCTCCTTGCTTTCAGACAGCCCCCCCAGCCTTAAACAGATACTCACCAGCAACTACAGATCAAACAACAGAAACACTAAAGCAGGAACATATCCCTGCAACAGACCACGCTGCCAACTTTGCCCTCATATCTACACTGAAGACACCATCACAGGACCTAATCAAGCCACCTACTCCATCCAGGGCTTATTCGCCTGCTCATCCACCAATGTGATTTATGCCATCATGTGCCGGAAATGCCCCTCTGCCTTATATATTGGACCAACAGGACAGTCTCTGCGCCAAAGAATCAATGGACACAAATCTGACATCAGAAATTGCAACACTACAAAACCAATAGGGGAACACTTCAATCTCCCTGCTCACTCCCTTGACGACTTGTTAATAGCTGTGTTGAAACAGATGAATAACAAATCACAGCTTCAAAGAGAAACTGCAGAACTCGAACTTATATGCAAATCTGACTCCTTTGCCTTGGGGTTAAACAGGGACTATGGATTTTTTTCTCATTACAACAGGTGATTTGACCTCACCTTCCTCTATGTGCTGTTCCCCAGTGTTTGAATCCTAACACCTATTTTGATTTGCTGTTACAGCCTGACCTGATCCTATGTCATACACTCCCCTGCATTTAATTTCCTCCCATTCTGTAAGTTTCCCCATCTTCAAAGTGTCTGACGAAGTGGGATTTTCTCCCACAAAAGCTCATGCGATAAATAAATCTGTTCATCTTTAAAAGTGCCACAGGACTCTGTTGTTTTTCTATTAGCAGGGGTTGACATACTTTTTCCAATGAGTACCACCAGAAATTGTTTGGTACTCTGCTATCAGCCATCACATTTGCACCCCCTCACGCTGCCCCCTCCTGGGGCAAGAGGAGTTCCAGCCCCACCCCCCAACTGCCCTGGGGAGGGGGTTCTGTACTTGCAAGAGGGAACATGAGGCTGGGGAGATGCAAATCCAACCCCCCGGCACTTACCCTTCCCTGCAGTTACTCACTGTGCAGCAGCTGCTGGTCCTCTGCAGCCTGGCTCCAGCTGGGACAGGGCAGCCTCACCACCACCCCCTGCCTGGGCGTCACTCAGCATCTCTCTTACATTGGCTCTGGGCTGGGTATTAAATACCTTCTGGCCTTGAACATGGACAGGCCTGAGGATTTATTTCAGGGGCATTGCTGGCGCTGAGCACAGGGGGCACGAGCCCAGAGTGTCTAAGCCACTGCCCTGAGTCAGCAACGCAAATGCAAAGAGGTGCGCCAGCTCTTTTAAGTCTCCTGCTCTGCAGCATGTAGCTGAGGCATGTGATGCAGAGCAGGATAAGAGGAAGGAAAGTTAAATCCCTCCTCTCAGGTAGGCAGCAGGGGGAAGCAGCTGCCCCAGGTCAGGGCCTGCAGGAGCTGGCCCCAACCCAGGTGGGTGTGGGGGGAGGAGGCCAGTTACAGCATCTGGCCCCGGCCAGGGACCAGCAGGGCCAAAGGCAGGAGCCGGCCTGGGACCAGGACCTGGGATTGGCAGGGCTGAAGGCAGAAGCAAGCCTGGTGCTGCCAGGCAGTGGCAGCAGAGACAGGGTCCAGAGCCAGTCTGGGAGCTAAGGGATGGCAGCGGGGGCTGCCAGGGTCCAGATCCAGCCTGGGAGCCAGGGCAAGCAGCAGGGGCTGGATCCGGCACAGGACCAGAGGCAGCAGGGGCTGGATCTGGCCTGGGGCCGGTAGTGGTAGTAGGCGCCTGTGATCGGACCCAGCCCGGGAGCTGGGCAGCAGGGGTTGGGAACGCAGTAGAGGTCATGGTTTAAAGCAAGGGACAGGGTGGGTGAGCCTGGGGGCTGTGCTGGTACGCATGTGAGCCTTTGGAGGAAGTTTTCAGTACCCTTTTTAAAAGGTTAGGTTCTCATGAGTACCAGATTACCACTTATGTTAATCCCTGTCTATTAGATGGGAAAGGTAACTATTAAGTGTAAGTCCTCATTTGCATTTTATGATTTAGTTCTGTATTGTAACCAGTTGTTTCCATCACTCTCTCTTGTTTCTAGAGGAATCTCTATTCTTTCTTAAATAAACCTTTTGTTTTATTACAAGTTCTGTGTCACACAGGAGCAGTGTTTTAAACTAAAACTGTTAAACTGGGGTTCACTGCTCCTTTCTTGAGCAGAGGATCTGGGATTTCCATAAGCAGCCAGCATCAGGGGCCAAGTATCATGGGGAACAGGGGACCCTGGGACGAGGCAAGGCATTAACTTGCAAGCAAAGACAGGGCTGGGAAAATTTGGAAGAGAGTGGATGAAAGGTTGGTGGTACTGGTATTAGGAAACTAATGCCAAGTTATAACAGACAAGACTTCCTCTCACTGGAGGCAGGAAGTAACAAGGTGGCTCATAGACCAAGGTACCCTGAGAACCATCACAGCAATATAATGACAGATATTACTAAAAGACTGTAAAACTGCATTGGAATAGAAAAATCTAAATTTTTCATACATACTAATGGGATCTGAACTTGCAAGGTCTTCTAAAGAATAGACCTAGACTCCTCTTCTGCAAGCACTTATGCATATGCTTAACTTCAATTTACCCATCTGACATCACTGGCGACTCTTCACATGTGTAACTTAAACACGCACATAAACAATGTGCAGGATTAGAGTCTTTGGAATAAATTGTTCAGGGAGGTAAAAACTGACAATTCATTAACGGCTAGATGTCTACAGTTAAAAAAAAAGCAGAGTGCTTGTTTACATCGAAGTGTACAGAAAGCAATGCTGCCGAATCATGTAATATCAAATGATAAATAATACATTTGTTTCCTTTGTAATATGTTCATTTACAGTTGCCTGCCCTTAAAAAAAGATAGAGCAGAAAATGAAAAGTTCTTGTGAAGAGCAATGAAGACAGAATTATTTGTGGGATGTACATATGATGAGAGATTGTACAAGGTTGCTCGGAAAGAAGTGCTAAAGAGAACCTGACTGAGGTAGTGGCCTTGATGAAGCATGTAGTGAATATCTATCAGTGCCTCCTTTGTATCCTGTCCCATAATGTGAGAACAAAGGGGACACTCAATATTACTGAAGGGGCAATAGATTTGAAAGAAATACAGGAAATAATTCTTTAATTGGGATTCAGTGCCTGAATTGATAACTCAGTCAAATGTGGCTGGATTTTAAAATGAGCTGGATAATTTTATGAGCAGTAATAACATTTATAGCTATAATTGCAAGCTAAGATAATAGGAATAGTCAAATCTTATGCTTCAGGCCATAAACTGATCATCTGCAGGGGTCACAAAGGAGTCTCCAATTCCCACATCTAATCTCCATCTGCAGCTTCACACAATTGACTACATGTATTATGAGCTGAAGTTATTCATTCATTCAGAACACATAAAGATGCCTGTTCTAAGTGCTGGGTGTATTTACATAGCTAGTTTTCCCCAGTAATATAAAAATGGACTGTACAGCTCACCAACAAATAAATATACAACAAACAAGCCCAGAAAAGGAGATCCCTACATTATAAACGCTAATTAAGCACCTTAAAACTACAGCCTGCCTCCCCTCTAAAGGGCTGGGAAAATAGATGGATTTTGCACCATGCCTAAAAAGGTCATTTATTTGGGCTACTTTAGACCAATAGGGGGAGCGAATTTCAAAACTGGCAACTCTCATGAAGAACTTTCTGCCAGCAGCTCCCTTAATGTTTTTTGTGGAAGAATTCTAGCTTAGGTGAATCCAGTGCTCACAACTGCAGCAGTATGGCAAGGTGACAGATATGGTTTCTCTCTGGTAAACAGGCTCCAAACCATTCTTCGTTAGAGGCTGCTTTCCTTAGAAAAAGTAGCAGATGTATGCCACCACTAGTGGCAGGGTAACAGATTGGATGGATGAATCATGTTATCCAGAGTTTATCACCACCATTAATTTGCCTGGTACTTCAAAAACAGTAAAGCTTATTGAGAATTTACTATCGTACGGTTTTGTCAACACGGCCTCACGGGGGCGTGAAGTGCACTGTGCGTTAATTTGTCGTGAATGAAAAGGAACCTAGTTCATGTTAACTTAGGCCTGTTTAAAGAGGACTGTGCTAATGGGAATCTCTTTTCTAAGTATCATTTCCAAGTTAAAATTGAATACTTATGTAAGCTACGCTAACCAGCCCAGCCTTAACTGCTTTGCTGCGTGTTACATGACTTAGTTCTAAATCAGGGGTCGGCAACCCGCGGCTCCAGAGCCGCATGTGGCTCTTCAGCCTCCTTGTTGTGGCTCCCTTCGGCCTTGACCAGGGGTCCTCAAACTACGGCCCGCGGGCCGGATACGGCCCGCCAAGGTCATTTACCCGGCCCCCGCCCCTGCTGCAGCCTGGGCAGCGGGGTGGCCGCGGCCGGGGCAGGCTCCCGGGCTCCCACCCGCCAGCCGCCTCGACTTCCCGGCCCGGAGCCGACACGGCCCCGCTCCGCCGACAGCCTCAGCCTCCCAGCACGGGGCCAGGATCGGTCTCCGTTGCCGGGGTCTGCTCTGCCCTGCCGGGACCGCGTTCGGGTCCCCGCCAGCATTCCCTCTAAGCTGCGCAGACTCTTGCTGCGGCCGGGCTGGGGAGATTCAAATCTCCCGCCCTGAGCATGCTCAGACAGAGCGTGCTCAGGGTGGGAGTGGCCTGGCCCAGAAGCGGCTCTGCCGGCCGTCCCTGCAGCTCTGAGCCTCCGGCCAGGTAAGGGGGCTGGGAAGGGGCTGGAGGGAGGCCTGGAGAGGCGTGGAGGGGACAAGGAGACTGGCTGGGGCTGGGTAGTGGTGGAGGGGACTATGCACGGCAGGAGCGGGGACTTTGTGGGGGGCTGGGGAGGGATGGATGAAGTTAGAGGCCTGTGGAGGGGGCATGGGGAGAAGGAGACTGGCTAGGGGCTGGGTAGTGGTGGAGAGGACTATGGGCAGCTGGAGGGGGACTGGGTGGGGAGCTGGGGAGGGATGAATGGAGTTAGAGGCCTGGAGAGGGGTGGAGGGGACATGGGGACAAGGAGACTGGTAGGGGCTGGGGAGGGGTGGAGGGCAGTGTTCCCTCTAAGCTGCGCAGGTGCGCGGCCGTACAGCGGCCGTCGCAACCCCCGTGCAGCACGGACGGACCCCCGCGCAGGCCGGCAGCCCCCACCGCCCCCTCCAGACTCCCAGGGCTGCAGCTTTGCCGTGGAGATCCGACCTGAACCCGGCCTCTGGGCTGGCCCTTCCTGCCCCCAGGGCGGAGCAGGCAGGCTCAGGGCCGGGGCATGTGTGCGCGCCTGCCTGCCTGTCCCATGCTGCCGGGGCAGCGGGGTGGCCGCGGCCGGGGCAGGCTCCCGGTCTCCCACCCACCGGCCGCCTCGGCCTCCCGGCACAGGGCCAGGATCGGTCTCAGGTGCCGGGGTCTGCTCTGCCCCGCCGGGGCTGCATTCGGGTCCCCGCCGCCAGCAGCCTCGGCTTCTTTCTTTTTTTTTTTTCTTCTTTGCCTTCCTTTCTCTTCCCTGCCTTCCTTTCTCAAAAAGGCCTGCATAGTTCAGTGTTTAATTTATTTCAAAGTAGGCCCACACATGCACACTGCACTTCTGTTTGTTGTATTCTGTTGTTGTAACAGGTAAAATTAAAAAAAAGATTAAAACTTTTCAAAGTTTATAAGCTGTGTTATGTTTTGCGGCTCCAGACTATTTATCTTTAGTGGAAGAGGGGGCAAAATGGCTCTTTTGATAGTAAAGGTTGCCGACCCCTGTTCTAGATGAAGTGCACCTTCACTAAACACTCACTAGTTAAACTTGTCAAGCTTTGTGTTCTGGCTCAGGCCTGCACCGTCAATACCATTATGCTCTCCCATTAAGGCACAAATCTATCTCTCTGTCCTTCCAAAGAAAGATTAGACTCACTATTATTATACTTTGATCTTACGGGAGATAACAGCAATAACCATGTACACTATGAAGCAGTGGATTTTACTACAGCACAATAAGCATACACTGCTATTATTCATCCCAGTCTTTCCCTCATTAGCCTTTTGAGTAATGGGCAGTGCTTTTTTTCTGCCGGAACGCACCGGAACGGCGTTCCGGCACCTTTTTTTCCCCGCCGGTGCTCCCTCCCAGCTGTGCAGGCTGGGCCGGGCTGGGGAGATTTAAATCTCCCGCCCTGAGCATGCGCAGTTACAGCGTGCTCAGGGCGGGAGCGGACTGGCCGGCAGCA
>ML685801.1:12352795-12427230 GCA_007922175.1 Pelusios castaneus | reverse complement strand
AAATTAATTTTAAATAAAAACCTTTCTTAAAATTAGATTTCAATTCCAAATTCATTCCAATTAAATTAATTAAACACAATTAATTAATTAATTCTATTTACAGTCACTTTATCTTCAATTAATGCCTATAATTTCTGTCTTGTGAGTTTTCCCCAAAAATTTATTCTGAAAAAGTTTTTCACACGGCTTGAAAATTTTGCACACAAGCCACCAAACCTAGAGGGAACATTGGCTACTAGTTGCGTACACAACAGCAGGCCAGCAGGCTAACATCGGTCAGTCCCACACTCTGGGCCTGGCCGGAGCCCACAGCACCAACAAAAAGTGTGTGGATGCATTACTGCCTGCCACCCAGTACCCAGAAACACAGGCCAGCAGCAGACGTGATAGCTACGCATTCACGTTTTTTTCTAATTATAATACGGCCCCCCAACAGTCTGAGGGACCGTGAACTGGCCCCCTATTTAAAAAGTGTGAGGACCCCTGCTGTAAGACCTCACAGGTTGTCCTTCAGTATATTAGCGGCCTGCATAGTTAATAAAACTTAACAGTTTTTACCTTGTATTTTTATTTCTTTGATATATTCAAAAATTTACTGTTTACTGCACTATTTTCAGTGTTATTTCTTTATGACACGACGGACATCAATAGGAGTTCCGGTACCTTTTTTTTTTTAGAAAAAAAGCACTGGTAATGGGTGTAACTAAGCATAATCACAGAGGGAAAAAAATGGAAAAAGCTGAAATTCCGAGCACCATTCATATTGTTTTTAATAAAAGATATTACTATTTATAATGAATAAGTATTCATGAAAACCATCATAAAATTGCTTATATGTCACAACTTATACATATAAGCAACCATTATATAAATGGTCTTCATATCCTATTGCTTGCATGTCCCTAATTCAGCTGCAATCTGCCCATTCATTTTGAACCAGTTACTACTTTGACATCACACGCCTCGATCCTCACTCCTCCTCTCATGTCTCTGCAATACCACTTCTGGAGATAGCAGGATGCACAGCACCCAATGTAACTCCTTCCATCCAATGGCAACAGGAAAAGGGAGGGACCCTAAACATAGTGCAGATTCCATGAGCAGAGCACATGGGAGGGCTGCACAAAACAGAAGGCACAATCTCAAACACTCATGAGATAAAAAGCCACCGTCTCAAAATTACTACTTAACTTCATAGCATAAACAAAGTAAGTGATGGATGGTATAAAGTTCATATTGACTTAATTGGGAAAGCTACCATAACTCATCCATCACTCCACCACTAGGAGTAACACAGCCATCTCACACACTGGCAATAAACTTTTTATAGACTCTTCCAGTCAATCATGCATGTTCTATCTATGGGACAGCTTCCCCAGTCTTACTTGGTCAAAAATCCCACTGAAATCAATGTCTGAGGGTCAGATTGTGAGCCCAATACTCTGATCAGTGGCAACTACTCATTGTGATTATTCCTGTGAGTAACTGCTCACTAATGAGGGTAAAGAGATCACAACCTGGCTCTCAATAAGGACTGCTAATCTGGGCTTCATAGGCCAGATTCTGCCACCCTTACTCACGTTCAGAAGTACTTTACTCTGTGAGTAGTACCATTGAAGTCAGTAGGACAACTGACAGAGTCAGGGGTCGGTAACCCCGGCACACATGCCAAACATGGCACGCAGGCCAAGCAGGAGCAGCACGCGGCGTCGCTCAGGCTCTGCCCCCACCCCCGCAATGCTTTCCTGCTGGGGAGGGCGGCCAGATGCAGCACGGGGCTCCTGGCCCCTCTCAGTCCCCCCCGCTGGGTAGGGCTGTCCCTTGGAGGAGTGGCGGAGCCCAGGGCCAATCGGCCTGGGGGGCCGCCCCCCATGCTGGAGGGAAGCTGGGTGGGTTGGCCCACCCGGAGCTGCCACTGCCAGCGGGAGCCAGCCCCAGCCCCAGCCCCGGCCCCGGCCAGGAAGCGGAGGCCGCCCGCCAGCGGGAGCCAGGACTGTCCTTGGTGGGGGGCAATTGCCCCAGACCCTGCAGTTACACAGGTCCTGCACTGTCCCGCTCCCAGCAGGGCAGTGCGGGGACTGCGCCGCAGCCCATGGCTGTGCTGGGCAGGGCGGGTGTGCAGGGTGGGACAGGCCTCTTCCGACCTGCCCCACACACTCCAGTCCCCAACTGCGGCCAGGCTCAGGGGCGGCCCAGTCCGTCCTTCCCCTCTCCAGCGTGAGCTAGGGTGGGGCCCCCCTCCCCGCAAGCAAATTGGCCCTGGGCCCCGCTCCCCCAGGGGCAGCCCTGGTGGGAGCCGGCCCCAGCCAAGAATCAGAGGCCTGGCCCCACCCCCTTTTGGCCCCACTCCTGGCACCTGCAGAGAGTCCGGTGGGCAGGGCTGGCATGGGGGCCGGCAAAGGTTGCCAACCCCTGGAGTAAGGTACTACGAACCCAAGAAAATGTGACAGAATCTGGCCCTATATTTTTAACATTTAATTATTTAAGTCAGACCCCAAATTGTTTATTTCCCAGATACTGCTGTGTAATGAAACTATCTCCCATGATGGCACATGTGCAAGGCACATTATACTAGGAAGTACAATTAGCCAGATGGTTATTTGGAGATTTTTGGAATATTAACTGTTTGATCCATGAGACTTTTTTTCCATTTAGCTTTGGTTTTTAAATGACATCCAGTTCTTGATTCCTAAGTATTTAATTGCATATTAGCACTGGTAACTACTCATCTGTGCCAACTATGTAATCTTATTTTATCACTAATGATATACAATTTATAGCATGCTATATAACATGAATGTTTTAAAAAGTTTCTAAGTAAACACTCTGGAAAACACACCACTTGTACCCAGTTTTCATTATAAGCATGATTATCATCTGCCACCTGCTGGAAACAATTGTAATATCTTACCTTACTTTCAAAGACAGAAGTTTGGTCTCTTGTCAAATAAGCACAAATGTCACAGATTAAAATATGCTGTAGTTCATCTCATACCCACTAAATAAATGTTATTGGAGTTTACACACATTTTTATTAAATCCATCCTATAAAACATTTAAGAAGCAGGTGCTGACTGCACAAAGGGCATAGAATGCAGAATCATTTTATGGTCTCACAGTCAATCAGAAAGAAAGAAATTTTTAAAACTGATTTATTGCAACCAGTACTATATTACCACTTCACTTGACTATTTTTGGTGATAAGACACATTAAAAATAGCAGAGAAAAAATAGATACAAGCTTCCTGCACTACTGTGTCAATAACATAATGTGTCCCACCACTTTGTCAAAAGGAAAATCTTAGTTGCACTCAGTCAAGGAAATACAGAATCTAAAGATTTTATGAAAATGTTCAGACTTCAATGCCTATCTCATGCAGAATTCAGCAGTCCTAATTCATGCAGAATTCAGCAATCCATTTGTTATGCAGTGTTTCTTTACACATTTAACCCATGCTCTGCAATCTGCACTGACTGCCTGTTTATTTCTGGATTTATTCTTCAATGCTGAAAATAGTCTGGGACCTCTCTCTTGCTCCCTTTCTGACATCTTGCCACCGTTGCACTCAGGGAGTTAAGCTGAGGTATACTTGGTATGAGAAAAAGGGGGTGGCTGACAACGTGTTCCCTGGAGGACCTGGGACTTTGGAAGTTGCTTCCTCTGTAGGCATTAAACAGCCTGAGTTTACAAGTGTTCAGAAATTTCTTCAGGAAGCATTGCAAATCCCACCTTTTCTCTCTTGCCCATGAGATGATGCGTTGTAATGAGCAGAGACTCTGGTAGGGATTGTGTAGGGACAGTTATTCGTTCTGGCTGGATTTATGCTGTTGCTGGGTTATTTTGGATTTGATCCAGGGTAACAGAGTTCCATTTATTTACTGGAGTAGTTTTAAAATTGTTTAGGGTGTCTAGAAAAATAACGGACACTTAGTGTAGCGTGCACATACACAAATAATTAGTACAGCTTTAGAGACATTTCTTTCTGCTAATATCATAACGTGCACATACACAAATAATTAGTACAGCTTTAGAGACATTTCTTCCTGCTAATATCATAACGGTGTCTGACATTCTCATGCTGCTGATCTCACTGTGCCCAAAAGAGCAGAGTGCATAGACTGTCCTTTTCATTACTGATCGCTTCTCCAATTTTGGGGTCATCTGTAAATTTTTTTCCTCATGATTTTATGTTTTCTTTTAGGTCACTGATGAAAGCGTTAAATAATGTAAGGACAAAAACCAATCCCTGCAGAACCCTTCTAGAAACACACCACTCCATGATAATTCCCCAATTACTTTTTGAGACATATCACTTAGCCAGTTTCCAAACCATTTAATGCAGTGATACTCAGACCTCATTGGTTCAGGAGCCAAATTAGCGATCAACATTACAAAAAGACCCATGCTAGTTCATTGTTTCATTTAGTACAGTACTATATATTCACATTTAAACAGAATGAAAGGGGAAATATTTAGTTTTCATAGCAAAATGACTGTCCAATTATTATTATTTTATCCACTACTATGGTTAACAACATAGTAAGAGCATCTTGATCAGTCAGTAACTTAGGCCAGATCTATATTGGCCATGGATTTCGGCAGCAGTTGAAGGGAGATATGTAAGCTGCATAAAATAACTTGCGCATCTCCCTTCAACTTTCTAAACCTACTCACTGCAGCGTTTTCAGTGCACTGAGTTGATGGGAAATGCCTTCCCAACAACTCAGCGCTACTGTTCTTAAAAAAGTGGTCTTAATACGTCAAGGTCCTGATTGATTGAGTGGGTCTTCATTGATAGCTCAGTTGATTTGGAAAGATCAAATTGATGGCAGCAAATTTGCTGCCGTTGGTGTCGACCGGCTCTTGGACTGGTTAATAATTAAAAGAAATCACACAGTGTTTTAATACGTGCTGGAAAGAACCACGGGACATGCATTAAAGAGCTACTTCCAGCTTGCAAGCCTCAGTCTCACTGACAGTGTGATCATTCTAGTTCTTTAATGAAAATGTCATGTGGAAATATACGGCCACCAGTAGCACCTCCTTGCCAAAGATAACCTTGCCTAGCCACTTGCTACTATGTGAAAGGCCAGTCAGATTCTGGGAAGGAGTTAGTGAGATGGTTCTTTGGGATACACTCCACATTTAGAGACTCATCTTACATACAAAATGGGGTGTGGGCTATACAGCCAGCATTCACATTTCTTAAACTATGCTTATCCTAGCCCTCAGCACAGAAGATGTGTCTGGGAAAGGATGGTGTATGGCTAGGGTATGTCTATGTTCCAGCAACCCCCAGTGGCTGGAACAGTCGCTCTGGGCCATAGGTAGCAGCCCACCACAAACCCTTTGCAGCCTCCTGCTGTCAAATGGGATCTGAGCTGCTTATTCCTTTCAACCCTTGTCATCAATCTGTGTTTTTAAGGAGATCTTTACAAGGTAGAGGGTTAGAAACCAGGGGCATTGCTACAAAGGAAAAAGATTTGAGGTACAGGCCCCCAAACCCATTCCCTTCAGGCATGGACCCTAGGGCCTGTGAGCAGTAGGCAGGGCAGGGATGGTTGGGAGGGGAGTGGTGGGTTGGGGTGCATGGAAAGCAATGTGGCTGAGTAGCAGGAGCCCCGCTACTTCCCCTTCCCTCCTCATATTGCCCAGCTCCTAGTCCCCTTCCCACTCTCCAGCCTGCACCTCACCTGACACCCAATCCCTGTCATCCCACCCTACCACCCAAGACGCACATCAAATGAAAGGTGGGACCAACAGAGCCCAGACAGGGAAAAGCCAGGAGGCTTTTCTTTTGAATGGCTGGCGTACAGCTGGTTAAACACGACTGCAACAGGCCCCTGTGAATCATGGGTACCCGCTACAATGCTCCACAAGGTGCGCAGTTGACTTTAAACACAGAACTTGCCGACTTTTTCTCCTCCGGCAGCTACCCGTGGCACACCTCAGTGAGTTCTCTGGAAATATGCCGATGTCCGTTACCCTGTCCCCCCAGTTCCACACCTCACCCAGTTCCCAATCCCCTCTGTCACCACACCTCACACAGCAATCAGCATACTTACCCTCACTGCAGCACAAGGGGTGGCCTCCAGCTGCCAGAACCCACCCCCTGGCAAGACTTGGGGGGGCACAGCATTTTAAATTTCCCGCCACAGGCCACGTGCCTGGGTGTGTTTCAGGGTGGGAGATTTTAAAGAGGCCCCACTGGCTGCAGCTCCCAAGCACACACGGGTGAGCGGGGCTAACAGGTAGGCTGCAATACTTCAGTCCACGCTCAGGACACTCCGCAATGCATTTGGGGCATGGGCCCCATGGCCAGTGCCCAGCAATGCCCTGCTAGAACACCTTTAAAAAAGGGACCCAGTGGTCAGCTCTCTTAACAACTTGCTTCTTCAAACCCCTGAGTTTCCTCTACTTCATCAGTGATCAGGTAGTATTACAACAAACAGAGGCTACTGAACTAGCAACAAATTGAAGATGTATATTAATGTGTAATGCAGCTTTTAAAAAATGGTGAATACTGAGCAGTGAAGAAATGTTTTAACATGCTAATGCAGCTTTAAAGACTACACCCCACACTGTGTTTGTTTTGTATAGCAGTGATTGACACATGCCTTTAAACTGTAAGCTTGACCAATGTTATGTTATACAGACTCAGATCTGTGGTGCTCCGTGAAGTATTAATACTAGAGTACTTAGATACTGTCTTTCCTTAATTACTGCAGAGCGAAGCATAACCAGTGAAGTATAATTGCTAAGCTATTTGATATCTTGAGACAACATCCTTTGGAATCTTTTGCTAAGATGTTCAGCTCTTGTTTATTATGCTCTAATGTTTAAAATGCTACCACTGCTATTCAATTTTTTCTTAGCAGTGATACCATGACAACCACCACATGACCGGCTGCAAACATATCCAGTCTCCAGGGCTTTGCTTAAGAAGGCTCTGGGCGATATCACCCATTCTTTTGAAGAACGTCAATTATAGAGATGCTTTATGTTGTTTAAGATGCATAGCGTCTATCAGCCAGTTTTACCATGTGGCAGCAAATATCTTCAGCAAAAATGGGATAAAGCAAACTATGAAGAGCACAAGAAAAGGGTAGGTAAAAACCCTATAATACAGTGAGTAAATTTACTTCAGTGAGTAAATAAGCAAGTCAGATTTGTTAGTTCAAATGCTTATATATTCTTAAATAGCAGTATGAAATAATTCCTTAGAGATCAGGATTGACCTACCATGTATAAAGTTTTTTAACAGCATGAATTGTATGTAGGTTGCTGCATCTTGCCATCAGTTTAAAGTATCACGATGATGTCCACAGAATTTAAAGATCTGGTCAGTCACCCAGTCCATCTCAGTGGCAATGCAGGATTGTTCCCTTTTGGCCTTTCTTCAGTGCTTCGGTTAGTCTAAGTCTGAATAACTTCTGTGACAAGGAAGGATTCAACTGCATTGCTACCTTAAGATGATATCATTATAATAAATGACTTTACTGTAAGGAAATATTTCATTGTTTACCGATATGGTCAGTTTCATATGCTGTTACCATATAAAATACAATCTTCCTTCCATGTTCTCTTCCACCAGTTTGACTCATGGGTGGGGAGAATTTAAAGATAAAGTATAAAAATCAAATCCAGCATTTTATCTCGAACGAAAATGACAAGATTGGAAGTTTAATTTTCTTAAAAGTTCCTTTTGTTTGAATTGCTCTCCTGTGTGCCATGCCATTGTATGCAACTATGGCTATTTAAAAGTGCTCTGAGGCTGGAGTGACTGACATACCCTTCAAACATTTTGGACATAAGCTGCCCCTTAAAAAGTAGGACACTTCATATTAATCTCAGGGAATTCAGACCTTGAAACTACAGCTCAACAGGAAATGGATTTTCTGTCCTGTGAAAAATGCTGGGATTTTTTTATTTTTTTTTGAAGTCTCAAATCATGATGAAAAGCCAAAATTTCTAATTTTTTTGCAAAATGAAATTTTTAAAATAATAATTTTGGGTCAATCAAAACATTTTGATAAACTGAAAATGTTTTAGTTTACATTTTGACCTTTTAATTTTTTTATATATAAAATTAAACTAAATGTTAAAACAAAAGACATTTGACAATGAAAAAAAGCAAAACTTTCAATTTTTTGACCATTTGTCCCCCTAAAACAAAGTTTGGTGAAAAGGATATTTCACACACACAAATATTTATTTAGTTAAAACGGCATTTTTGATGGAAAACTTTTGACAAAAAAAATTTAGTCCTGCTCTCCAATAATAAACTCTCTCTGTTAATTGAGGCTCAATCCTGTTATGCTAAGCATCCTCAACTCCAAAGAAAATCAGTGACAGTAGAGGGCACTCAGCAACTTGCAGGATCAGGCCCTCTATTTGAAACTACAATAAAAAGAAACCAAACATTTGCACTTGGGCAGCTTAAATCAGTATATAGTCTCTAACTTCAGCCCAAGTATTGCAGCTCCAAACATCACTGCCATCAACCTAATGAATGACTATTGCCTTATTATACAGTCCTGATATTGAGCTGGTAGTTTATCCAAGTTTTCATCAATTCTGAAGTCATCAGGGATTCAGACTTGGTTTCTAAATCACAAAGTTCTGTGCTGTGCCAGGCTACATTAAGAGCTTTGGAAGGCTACATGTTGGCTCCAGGCAACGCTTTACAGAATGCAGTTTTCTATGCTGTTATATAAATTGCACTTACTTGACAGCCCTTTTTGCTTAGTGTGTAAATGTTCTACATTTATTTACACATTGCATGGGTAAGCAACTCCTGAAAGCGAGAATCAATCTGACAGGGCATACTTCAAATAATTACTCATATTATACACACACACACTATTGTTATATTATATATACCGTATTGATGAGATGGGCGAGCATTTAATTAATCTAGTTTAGTGTCCCTCTGAGTTATAAAGTGGTCTCTCTCTCTCTCTCCTTTCTCTATCACCTCCACGGTCTCCTTGACCCGAGTATTCATATAAACTACCCTGTGCAGTAGTTTTCCTGTCAGGTCTGACATGAATATTCATGTGACATGCCAGGAAGGAGATTTTTACTGCGCCACTGAATCTGGTGCAATATACACTCTATTCAGTGATTATATCACTAGTTTTGCATCAGAGGATGCACATTAAAGCACTGCTGTAACAGAAGCCATGGAAAACACTCAAAACACAAGCAGCCCCTTGCTGTAGTTCCCTACACCTAGATCCACATCTCTTCAGGAGGCATTGCTTCAGGGACATTTCCAGGGCAGGCTGAGAGCAGGAGAGGGAGTAGTTAAGCCGTTCTTATGCTTCAGTGATTCTCCATCCCTGCACGACCCCAAAGTACCATTGTAACAGGAATGTAAATTAGGGAGCTGTGCCTGGAGCAAGGCCAGGCCTGAACACTACTGTAATAATGAGGCACAGACTGTCCTAGCAGTGGTACGGGGACAAATCTAGCCTTATGTATTCTTCCATTTCTCTGGGAGGACGGCTTTGAGTCCTATTGGGGATGGAAAACAACTGTCCCCAATATCTTAATTTCCCACTATCTCCCTAGTCAGGCTTGGCATTGCTGACGTTTTGAATGCGTCAAATAGGATATTACAGCAGATAATTCAAAAAATTGCTGTAAGCTGTTCGAAAGGATTTTATTTTCAACAAAAATGGATAATGATTATTTTTTCTGCTGCAGATCCAGACAGCCAAAGCTGTGGTAGACACCACTCCTCCTCTGACGTACGGTCATCTTCACTTGAAGTTAAAGAAGCTAAAGGTATCTTGTTGGTTATGTGGTATAATTAAGTACATTAGCATTGAACAGGAAAGTATGTGCCAATGTGTATCACAGTTTCCCCCATAACCTCCAAAGAAAGTAAGAGAAGCAGATCAACAGGAATAGAATAAGATTAAATGATCAAAGTTTTAATTTCACTCCTAGCCTGTGATCTGTCTAACTGGGCCAGTGGATATTGCTCTCCCAGCCCCACGTCACATAAACTCTTGTATTAACTGATGCATCAGATTCCCTCTAATTGCCAGGCTCAAAGCTCAAAGATGTTTAAATTGACTTTGTGACCCACCCTTCTCTGTATGTATATAGACAGCTAACATGCCACATTTTCCATTTCCTGCATCTGATGAAATGTGATTGTGCCCATGAAAGTAAGTAACCGATAAGTAAATTTGTTGGCCTTTAAAAGTGCCACAGGACTCCTTGTTTTTCTTAATACCCGCTTCTGCACAAATCAGAAAAAAACTACAGTAACTGAACTCAATAACCAGAAAATTATCACAGGACAATTAGTTAATTGTATCAATGTTGGCATATTTAGAACATGAGAGCTGTAACAAGGGATAATTTAGATTAGTGATTTTCAGTCAAAATATTTCTCTCTCCATGATTAAAAAGACAAGTGATTCTTTATGAAAAAGAAAATGACAATGGAAAAATGAACTATATACTCCTAGAATAATTGTCTCTGTCCACTTTAAAAAAAACCTGTATCCCATCTTCCTCAGGTACAGGAAATGTGGCCTGAGTAAGGACTTCAGGATCTAGCCTCTTTAAAGTATTTATTATCTCTCCGTACTTTATAATAACTACCAGAAAGATTGAAACTCTTTTGCTACCAAAACTATTCTTTTCTCCCCTCTGAATACATCTTTACACTCTATTGTAGGATTTGGCATCTGTACTGGTTATTGCCATTTTCCTTCCTCCACCCCTCCTCCCAGAAAAGAGCAATGAAGCATTTCCTTTAGAAAAAAAAAATGTGTATTTTTATATGGAGTTTGCCAATGTTTATTTAAAAAAAAAAAAAAGTCAAAATCTGAACTTGCCAACTCTGGGTATGTCCCTTTATGCTACTGGCACCCTGATAGTTTTGGGTGGCACTAGGTTCCCCATCCAGCTGTGACACTGATTTGTTTAGAGATACTATGTAAATATAGAGAGAAGAGTCTCTAATGTTGCAGGTAAGTTTACCCTCCTGTAACCAGGTTCTCTTCTCCTTTGTAGTCACTAGCCCACTGGATGTTTAAAGTGTGATGGGATTACTTAACAGCACCTTTGTTTTAGGTACATCCTCTTCAGCTACATCTGACCTGTTTTGGTTATAAAGCCAAGCAAACAAAAAAGATGAACTATGAGCCCTCACAGTAGCTCACTAGAGTAACATTAGATACCGAAGGTTAGCAGATCTGCATGTGGGAATATTTCATATTTATCTTATTTAGGGCACGCAAGTCTTCAGAGTCCTAGAAAAAACAACAAAAGAGGTGCGGGGGGATGAATCAGTAGGCACACAATATGATGTTCTTCAGTGACAATGGGGGAGAAAAGACTCTTGGGAACAAATTCTTAAAATTAAGCACTGAAGGGAACAGTGGAATGATTTCTCTCCCTCTGACAAAGTCCCCACTTCTCTGGTTACTTTCAAACCACGCCAGCTAGAGATGACATCCTTGGGACAGATGGACAGACACAAAAATATATTTCTGAAGAGCACTTTTTGGGAGGAGCAGGGAGGGAAGGGGGTTTTGGGATGATTTAGATTTTACCAAATGGCAGCTGTTTGCAAACACTTCTCACAGGTCTGGCTAGCTCTAGACTAGCTACAAGATCTTCACAGCCTGCCTCATTCTCCTATTTAGGTTCTTCCATTACTCCCATCACCATGGCATCTTTTCAGTTTACACAAATGAACCTTTATGTTGTACTGGGTTTACTGGTATCATTAATGATCTATGTTTAAATCTCAAAACTAATTTTAAAAAGGGATTCAAAACTAGCTAATTATGTCTGTAACTAGTCTGTGAAGCCACATGTTTCTATCACTGTTACCCTTTCCATTTGCTTGTTACTTCCCACCTTAAATCAGACTGTAACTGCATCAGAGACAGGGGTGGCCTTTTCCTGGACCCAACCCAAAACCCAGTGAAGTCTGTGAAAAGTGGTGCTTACTGCTCCCACAGTTATGAGAAAGGGGTTTTGTTTCAAAATGAAATTCACCCCATTGCCGAGGGCTCAAAAAAGGCAGTGTATACTACTTAAACCCTATATTTCATGGGTCTTAAGCAAAGCAGTCTCTAGGGTGGGCGGGACCCAGGGCAAATCACCGTGTGCGAAGCCCCTGCGCCACCCTCTGACCCCAATCCAGGCCTTGCATCATCCCTGGGGCCAACTCCCCTGCTGCCTAAATACTGCCAAACCACAGGGCCACTGAACCATGGGGCCTGGGGCAGTCGCCCCACTTGCCACCCCCTAGCAATGGCTCTGGTCTTATATAGTACAGAGATTCTTCTGCAGGACCTCTACACTGGGGGTGAATGTTTACTCTAGCAGGGCTTATCTCAATCTCTATGTGGAACCAGGGTTGAAACTTCTTAATAAAATATTTACAGCACCCCACTGCTGTTTTGATTTGACTATAACAAAAAAATAGCTCTCTGCCTCTTGTGTGTGTGAAGCTCGAGAAGGAGCGGCTTTCAGTCATCGAAAGAGACAACCGTTTGCTGTTGGAGAAGGTGTCCTGCATCATGAGGACAAAAGGCCGAACTGATAACAGAAATTACTATGAGGCCAAAAGGTAACATCTGCAGTAGAACTTATATGGGGTTACCAAGTTACTGCGACAGTGATAAACATAGCGATGGATAATTTGCTCAGCAAGGACATGTATTTAAAGGAGGCCTCACAAGTGCTGATATTTTAGATACTCATTCTCCTGCCATGTCCTGGGGATTCCAGCGCTATGATCATCCTTCTAGTCTCTGTGGAAAAAGAGATGCCAGCTTCTGTATTAATTTCTTCAGTTTAATAACTGAAGGAAAGAGAGCGTGATTGTTGACCGTGTTAAGAGGAAATAAATGAAACAAACATATGAACATGTGCCAGCTAAGCTGCTGTTGCTGAGTGAGTTATTGTCACTTGTTTTGCTATTCATTCCCACAGACATCACTGGAAGGATGTAGGTCCAAACCATTGAGATGAAATAAGAACAACAAAGTGAACACTGTACAGTAACCATATTGAGTAAGCAAATCAGGACATTAGTCATTGCTCAGGGGAGAATGAGTAAAACGCTCTCAGAAGATTCACACAGGAGAGTAGCTGTTTATATTATTTTAACACCAAGGGAAATTCAGAGTCTTAACAGAGCATAGCAGAACAATGTAGTAAGAAGAGAATTCAGAAGTGAAATGAGGACAGCAGAATCTGCATCAGGAATGTTTTGTGTAAGTCAAGTGTCATTTGTTAACCATCATGATTAATTCACAGACACACTGGTTGATGAGAGAGTAGTAGCTCAGTCATCAGGCCCCAACGTGTCCCTAGACAGACGTGGACAATTCAGTAGTTCAGGTTCAGGTAATCCAGAAAAGCAATTGCTATATAAATAGGGATTTTCCAGACTTTAGCATGGTTCCCTGAGAAATAAAAGATGTACAAGGAATAATTTGAATACCACTGATGCTGACCTAATGGCTATACATATCCCCATCAGCATTATTAGGCACACGCACGCAATAGGATTTACTGAAGACTAACATTTATTGCTGCCATGTAGCATACACATCATTATAGTTCCCTTGACATCAATGAATGTCAGTTAATTCTGGCACTTAACAGTCATGAAATATTTGTGAAGAACTTTTGACAGATACTTCTCTGCACTTTCTTTCCCCACCCAATCAATCTGGTTTACATTGGAAATCTGGATGAGACATTTTCCTACTGGAACACAGAGGACCAAAGCTAGGTACAAATGATTGTTTATTAATACCTCACAGCAGCCAGGCATGCCCTCTCCCTCAGCATAGCAACAAAAATAATTCAGGGGCTGGAGGACTCATTTTAGGACAGATACAAGATTAGGGCTAAGAAATCTTTAGCATCTACACATAATAGACAAAATCTCAATTTTGAAGGTCTCATCTTAGAGGCACAGTGTAAAACTTTTTCAAATAAAACATATCTCCTTCAGAAGGACAAGAGACTGAGTTGTGAAGGCTTTTTAGTAGGGAAGCAAGGAGAAGAAATTCCTCTTAGGAGAAGTGTAACAGCTTCAGAGAATTTCTCTCACAAAATATTCACAGTGGTTTCAAACACTGAAATTTCAACTTTGACTAACAAATTTTTGAAGCACATTAGTGACTGGACAGAAGCTTGATTTTCTTTGCATTTCCACCTCTAGTTTAAACAGGGGAAAGCGAGAGAAGGAACTACTGAGAGTGAGCCAAGAGAACTGTGCCATTCTGGATAGAATTACGAAGTGTGAGCCTCAGTATCAAGTTCAGAAGTGGCATGAAGATTGGCAAAGGGCAAAAAAATACATGGATAGCATTGCGAGATATCCTCGTGGGTGGTATAAATTGCAGAATCAAAAGGTAACCTGGACTTCTGTTTTTTTCTTAACTATTACTGATTCGACCTGTCCACTTTGTATGTTTTGCTCCATGTTTGTTCTAGAGAGCATATCATTACAACTGGCAGGCAGCTCCAGAATAAGTGATCTTATATTTATACAGCACCATTCACCAAAATGGTTCTTCAAACTTCAATAAGTGACTAGAAATTACAGCACTTAGAAATTACTTTGTCCACCACTGAAATGCAACACCTTCTATGATGGAAAAAGGCAGCAATTTAACTGTCCTGCTCCAGAGATAGTCAAATACTACAATAAGATTTTTAAAAGAACTAAATAGTGAAAGATTTTGAGGTTATAGAAATATATCATAGATTTTCACAGAACATCTGCTGTTCAAAGTAGACAGCATCTTATTTTCTTTGATAAAATGCACAGCTGTAAATCAGCAGCAAGAGCTTTAGAGACTTATATCGCTGCATTCAACATTATAGGGGCTTATAACTACTGAGCATGCGTAAAAGATTTTTAGGGGTTAATAGTTCAGCCAAATCTGAATGGATTTTCCAGGGACAGGAAGAGACATCTCTTTGGCCCCAGGACCATCCTTCTGCCAAATTTCAAGTCCCTGCTCCACTCTTATGGAATCCTAGAATCTTGAAAGAAAGAGGAGGAAAAATTGTTTAAATAATGAAGAAAAAAATATTTTTTCCCCAAGCCCTATTCTTATAAATAGCTATTGCATTTTTGCTGAAACTTTCCGGAAATATTCAGCTGAGGCAGAAAGCAAGCATGAAAAGTTTCAGCCCCATAATTTTTAAAGTCTGTAATAATCATTTATAAGGAGGACTTGAAATGGAAAGTATTAAACAACCTTAACTACTGTAAATATATATTACACTCAAAACACTATGCACATTAGTAAGGTGGCAAATGTTGTCAAGCACCCATAAGTTAGGAAATGACAGAATTAAAGTTGTCTGTACAACCTTAATTGACCCCCTTTGTTCATGTGAATTATGGTAGTCTTAATTATATGATCACACTTTTTTTCCCACAGGATCTCTGCCTCATTCAGTGCACAGAATGGATGGTGCTCAATAATTTCAATTGTTCAATATGTGGCACCCAACCTTATTTCTCGCACACTACTCAAATCCTGCTTTAAATCCAGCATTATCCATTTTCGCTTGGGATTTTCTATGATACTTATCACTATAGTAGTCATACAGAGTGCTTGACAAACCTGAATTTACTTTGCAACATTCCTATTAAGTGACTGAATAGTATTATCTCCAATTTACAGATGGGGAAAAAAGGTACAGCAATTAAAATCAAAAGTATCCACTAATTTTGGGTGTGCCCAATCTTAAATACCTATAACTTGATTTTTCAAAGTACATAGACATACACTGTTCAAAGTACAGCTACCACGGACTTCAATTGCCGCTGCGAGTGCTCAGCACTTACATAAATCAGGCCCCAAGGTCTCAAGTTGGATACACAGACTGAATGAAGACCCACTCAGTCAATCAGGAACCTAATCTATTAAGACTACCCCAGCACCTGGAGTAGCGCTTAGTCAAAAGGGAGATCCTCCCTTTGACTCAACTCAGTGGACAAGCCAGGTATAGAGTAGTTGAACTGAGATACGCAAGTTAAATAGTTTGTCCAGCTCCATTCAACTGTCGCTGAAAACGGTGCGGAGTGTAGACCTGCCCTAATTCTCCAGGGCAGCATTCACCTGTTTAACCATGAAACCATCCTTTCTCTTCATGCAACCTCCTGCCTCATTGCACGTTTTCCAGCTATTTCAATGACTAAAGCAGGGTCCTGAAGACAAGCCTCCTTCACTTCACAACTCAGATTCATCCCCAGAGCAGGTCCATTCTGTGCAGTGAATGAGAAAGGGGAGCTGTGGAATAAATAGCATGTGATCATGTCATTAAGAACTGCACAATTCCAGCTTCTCCTATGTTTTGAGTGTTTGACTTTGTAACTTTAATAACTTTTTAAATATATTCTCTTTACTTAATTAATTTATTATTTATTTATTTAATTAATTTCCTAGTTTTTAGAAAAAGCAAACTGAAAAAAAAGAAGTGTTTCATCATGTGGCATCATCTTGACACCTACACCCTTCATAAGGTCAGGGGTGGGACTTTTAGATCAACCACACAGAGGTCAGCCATTTGGAGCCACTGCAAGCAGTAGTATGTTGTCACTCTCGATTGAGAGTCAGAACTAAACACTTTACAAGTGGGTTTGACAGGCATTTGCTAACAGAGAAACAGTGAGACTTGGGAACCTTGGGTTCCATTCCAAGCTCAGGAGGGGTCTTCTCTCACGGGCACAGATTTCTGCCCTGTCACCTCCAATCTGTCCCTGCTCAAGTCATGCCTCTGCTCTGCCTTTGGCTCCACATCCTGATCTCATTCTCCTTGCTCAGTCTTCACTTCCCAGGCTTCTGATTCCAGTTCCAATCTCTTTACACAGCTAGTCCTAATTTGCTACCTCAAGCTCCCTGTCTGAGTCCCAGTCTTCCCCACATACTTCCAGTCTGCATTGCCTTACCTATCCAGGTCCAGCTCCCCCCTCCTCATCCATCTCAGTCTCTATCCTCCTCTCTCAGACATCTCCCCTCCTGCCAATTTCACACACACTCCGGATTCCCAGTCCAAGGTCCCAGTTCTCCCAACACCTATCTCCTTGTCCCAGTTTCCTCCCTTTCCGATTTCCTGTATCAGTATGGAGACTGTCCCAATTCTTTTACTGCATCCCAGCACCTTATCAGATTTCTCTCTTCTTCCCCCTGCCTTTATTCTCTTCCCCACTGGTTCCCAGGTTCTTCCACTTTTCCAATCTGAGTATTACTAACCCAGCCAAGTGGCTCCTACCATCTTTCCTCACTCCCCTATTTTTCTCTTTGGCTTCTAGTCTTCTTGTCCAATTATTCACAGCTTCTCATCCATACACCTCAATCCAGTCTCCCCTTCCCAACTCCCAGTACCAGTTTCTCTCTTCTTCCCACACCTTACAGTCTCAGTCTCACCAGGCTCCTTGTTTCAATCTGCTTCTTTCCCTTCCCACAGTTCACCTTTGTGCCCTATGCATTTGAGTCAAGCATCTTTCTCCTCAGTGCTGCCTCCATGCCACCAGGGGAATCACTGAGAACACAGGAAAGCCAGGCTCCTTACTTTGCCATTCCAGTGCCCAGGCTCAAACAGTTGGGAACAGAAAGTAACAGGAAAGTCCAACTTTGCTCCTGTAGTCCCACAACAGGCTCTCTGGTGGGAGTTGCGGGCACAGAGGGAGCAATTGCCATAAGGCCTGGCAATTTTAAAAGGGCCCAGGCCATGGATGACATGCAAAGCTTCCCTTTAGGGAGGCTAGCTCACCATCCTGCCTCTTCCACCCATGGTCCATTCCTGCTCCATCTCAGGTCTCACTCCAACCCAGACCACATCCCCATCCCCTATCACTCCCCACTCTTCACTGTGTCCCTCCTCCTCTCTTCCACATGTCCCTGGCTCCAGCTTGACCTCCCTGCTGCTGCAGTCTCCTTGTTCAGGCCTCCACCACTGTTACTCATTGTGTGCATCCCTCCTCTCCTTCCTCACTTGCCCCCCACCGATGCTCCCAACAGCCTTCTTTTTCCCCTCACGGCCCTTGCTGTCATTCACTACCTGGTGAAGGGAGGCGGTGGAAGAGAGAAGGGGGACCAAACAGGTGGAGGGACACGGCAGTGAGTGCGGGGAACACGGGTGAGAGAGGTGAGACAGGGAGCTAGCCTCCCAAGGGGAAATGTCACTTGATAGCCATGGTCATAAGCCTCAGCCGTCTCATTCTAGGGGGACAAGGGCCATTGACTGTTCTGCCCTATGGCCTGGAATTGCTGTCAGTGGGCCTGCTCTAGCATGAGACATGCTCGCTCACTCTGTGGGAATGACACATCCAGTAATTGAATCAATAAAATGTAGCCCTGGAAGGGACCCTGGGAGGTCATCAACTGCATTCCTTTATGCTGAGGCAGGATCAAATATATCTAGACCTACCCTCCCCCTGACAGTCTTGTCCAACCTGTACTTAAAAACCTCCAGTAATGGGGATTCCACAGCATCTCTTGGAAGCCTATTCCTTATAGTTAGAAAGCTTTTTCCTAATAGCTAACCTAAATATTCCTTGATGCAGACTACGCCCTTTACTTCTTGTCCTACCTTCAAAGGACATGGAGAGCAATTGACCATAATCCTCTTTAATATGTTACTGACTGCTATCAAGTCGTCCCTTAGTATTCTTTCCTGAAGACTAAACATACCCAGTTTTTTAACCTTTCCTCAAAAGGTCAGATTTTCTAAATCTTTTATCACTTTTCTTGCTCTCCTTTGGATTCTCTCCAATTTGTTCACACCTTTCCTAAAGTGTGGCACCCAGAATTGGTCACAGTACTCCAACTGAGGTCTAACCAGCGCTGAATAGAACACTCCTATTAATACACCTTAGAATATTGGCCTTTTACAAATATTCTGTCTAGTCATACAAAGAAGTTTGTGGGGGGCGGAATATGCTCAGTGAGTACAAAATCTTTGGACATTTTAGCTGCTAAATCTCAGAGCACATGCAAACTTAGATTTTTCAAAAGATTAGGACTTGGCCAAATTTGGGTGGATTTTCACAGGAACAGCAAAAGAACACATCCCTGACACAAATGCCACCTCCCTACCAAATCTGAAGTCCTTACTCAATCACATGGAAAGTTGAAAGCATCTCAAAGAAAAGATCACTAGAATTTATTTTTTTTTACTTTTGAAAACCACATATTTTTTCCCTAGCTTTGTTTTTGGAAACAAAGTGTACTGTCTTCATGGAAACCTTAAAATAAAATTAAAATTCAGCCAGATGTAAAGATCCAGAATGAAAAAGTTCAGCCCACGTGGTTCAAGTATGGCCAAGTTATACATGGTTTTCAAAGGATTAGTTTTTTACTGATAAACGTTGATTTCATCAAACACACACATATCCCCCGATGAAAAAGTATTTCCAGCAATAATAATCAAAATTCACAGATAGACAAAATAAGAAGAAATGTTGCTTGAGAACTTATTAGAGGTTGATTTAAGGATATTTACTTGGTATATTTTGACATGCGATATTGACAATTTGTGGTTTAATGGTTATGAAGCTTTAACTTTTAAAGTCTGTGTCTGATTAAATAATTATCATTTGATGCCCCCCATAATTTCCCATAACTGTTAAAATTTAAGTAGATAAAAATAAAGTTTTAAAATAAACATTGATATTATCCATCAAAATTGTAAATAAAATAAAATAATCAAATTCTGCCAAGCCTGGTTATATACAATTAAAAATAAGAAAGTATTGGGCAATCCTAATAATAGGTGGTATTACCAGTCTCTTCTATAAAAGAGAGAGAGAGAGAGAGAGAGAGAGAGAGATCACTGCCAGCTCCATCTTTAATAAATGACAAGCTACACTTGTTTTGGTCAGCCCTTCCTCTCTCTTCTCCACCAAAAAGAGTTGACTAAGGAGTGGCGCATACCAATGCCACCAAGGAGACACAGAATTTTCCTTCCCTTCTAAATCAGGGTCATCTTTACTGATCCCAGCAAATTCCCTCACTGCAATCAACTTATCCACTGGCCTACCTTAATGGAAGTTGCTCCATTCCTGGCAGCCAAAACAATTCTAAGGCCAGGTCCACACTGGCAGTGACATTTGGTGGCAGTCAACGGGAGTTATGCAAGCTGCACAGAGTAATTTGCATAACTCCCATTGACTTCCTAACCCCACTTCTGCACGGTATCTTCATTGCACTGCACCACTGGGAATTGTGTTCCTCTTGACAAAGCACTACACCACTTGCAGCGGTGGTTTTATTAAGTCAATTACTGGATCAATTCGACAGGTTTGCAAATTTGCTGTTGTCAGCATAGATGTGGCCTAAAGAACAAAGGGATGAGTTCTCTTCCCTTGCTTCAGAGAAGGATTTTTGCCATCACGCACCTCAGTACTGTATCAAGCACATATTCCTGTGAGCAATGCATGGCTGAGTGGTCACTTTTAGAATAATTGCAAAGCATAAGAAACTCAAGGTATTGAAATATTCTTTATATTAGATATATTTGTAGTGATTTTTCACTTCTCTTTCAGGAACAAAAACTAACCAAGAAAGCATCAAAACAAGAGAGAGAGAAAAGAGATAAGCAGCTGAACAATAAAGATGCGACAAGCAAGACAGAGGAAGGAGAAAAAGGGGATGTCCACAGTGAAGAGGAAAAAGAGCATGAAGAGAGGGAGAGACTGTTTTAGAAATGGTGCAATTCCAACCATTTCCCTAGGAAGGCAGTGCAAGCAATTTTCAGAACTAAACATGAGAGGGGATGTGCGGGAGAGACAGCTGCGAGAGTTTATATAGATATCATTTAAAATAAGTTACTATAGTATAGGTATTAGACACAGGATGTCTTTATTAAAAAATATAAATTTATTTATAGTTGCCAGCAAAACTCTCCATAGTATTTCATGAAGACAAATGAAGTGGGTGCAAAGCTGGAGCAATGCACTGGCTTTATCACAGGTAATTAATCCAGCTGATTAAAACCAGCCTGCTAAAAAAGAAACAGTATTTTAATTCTCACATCAGTACGCATCGAAGATTCACCAGTGAAGGCTGGCTTGGATGACAGCAAATAGTTTACAGGAGGGTTTTTTAAACATGTTCATAGGCAGGACCCATTCTTAATAGAGAGGTGACTGAGTAAACCATTTCCCTCACTATTTATGATCTCATGTCAGCTTTGTATCAGCTACAGCAATTCCATACATGGAGAACAAACAAGGAGTTCTGTGGCACTTTTAAAGACTAACAAATTTATCTGTTGCATGAGCTTTTGTGGGCACAATCCCACTTTGTCAGATGAATGAAATGGAAAAGATAGAATGTAGGTTGTAAATCTAAAGATAAAGAGAAGGGTGGTCACAAGGTTAGTTCAAATAGCTCTAGAGAGACAGAATGCTAGCCTATGTCTTTAAAGTAAATAAGATGCTGGATTGTTTGCTTAACTACACATCATGCAACAGGAACACTAAGCCAGATACTTATCCCTGCGGCAGGCCCCATTGCCAACTCTGCTCATATATTTAGAGCCCTGCAGATCCGCGGGTATCTGCGTCAGATCCACAGTATCTGCAGATCCATTGTTGTGGATTGGAGGTTGGGTGCGGATTCTATTTTTATCTGCCCAGGGTGTGATTGCTACAGCTGCTGCCTCTGCCGCAGCTGCGTAGAGCAGTGAGCAAGCACGGAACAAAGGAAGCGCTCCAGCCAATCCCAGCTCAGCTCTGTTTGCAGTTTGCCAGCCAATAAAAGACAGACACTCATGGGAGCTCAGCTTACTGGCTAGTCCTGCCTCTGACTCTAGGACCCCCAGCAACTCCCTCCTCCTACTCCCCTACCAGCAGCCAGCCAGACACTCTGCTTCTATAGTCAGAGCAGGAGCTACTCCGAGACGGGGGCAGTGCGGATGCAGATGGACATAAAACCTGCATGCGTATCACGGATCGGAGACAGGCTGACACTGAGCGGATGTGGACTGGATGCGGATCCACATTTTTGTATCCGCGCAGGGCTCTACATGTATTTACACAAGTGATGCCATTATGGGACCTAACCAGGTCAGCCACTCCCCATCAAGGTCTCATTCACCTGCTCATCTACCAGTGTGATATATACCATCATGTGCCAACAATGCCCCTCTGCTGTATACATTGGTCAAACTGGACTGTCTCTGTGCAAAGAATAAATAGACGCAAATCAGACCAAGAATGGTAACATTAAAAAACCAACAGGGAACATTTCAATCTACCTGGACATTCTGTAAAAAGCATGCTAGTTACAGTACTTCAGCAAAACACTTAAAAAACAGATAGGAACGTGAAACTGCAGAATTGGAATTCATATACAAATTAGATACCTTCGCACGGGGTTTGAATAAAACTCTTGAATGCTGGGTCATTACAAAAGGTAATTTATCTTAAATCACCCTCCTCAGCTCCTGCCTTCCTATTCCATAGTTTGAATCCAAACATCTAATTTACATTAAAGAAATAGCCTAGCATTTTATCCCTCTAGATCTGTTTGAATTAACCTTGTGACCCACCTTTCTCTTTAACTTTACATTTACAGCCTACATGCTATATTTTCCATTCGTTCATCTGACGAAGTGGGATTGTGCCCATGAAAGCTCATGTGACAAATAAATTTGTTAGTCTTTTAAAATGCCACACAACTCTGTTTGTTTTGCTGAAATAGACTAACACAGCTACCCCTCTGGAACTTGTCATACCTGGAGAAGTAATATTAAAAATATATTAAGTATATTCCTAGCTTCTTTTCATAGAACTTAGAAGCTGGAAACAAGGAGGAGAAACAACACCCTGTGGCTAGCCAACTCAATGTGCACTACCTTCAAATGCTCTGCAGACAACCACTAGACCACAGCATGCAAGAAGAGAACTCCTGCTAGAAGATTTTTTTTAAATATGATACTTCATGAAAAACCACCTACTGAAGCCACAAAGTCTACGGGAGACTCTGCCTATAAAACCAGTCAAGTGAAACTTCACTCCTCTTGGAGAATACAACTCTAAAGTCAGAGAGTGGTGTGTATTAATATGTATTGCCTTTTCTTCTGTTGGAAATAAAAGTTACAAACATGACTTAATGACTCTCATGAACTGGCAGTCATGGAGGCTGGCTACTTTTTTAGAGACCTTCTTCTAGTAATATTTTGTAGGTCACAGAGATATTTTCCTCTCTCGTTTGAAATACAGCCCAGCTGAACAACGTTTGAAGCACTGATGAGACGAGTCAGTATCTTAACTGTATAAATCCTGAGAAGTAAGTATTTATCCTTATCATATCAAAACTATGGTATAAATAATAAACACCACAGTCACCAGCTAAACTGCTCTCATTTTGGCATCAGCCATATAACGTGGGGGCATTGCTTCCAGGAAAGCCTCAAACCCCTAACAGCATCTGGTCCAAAGCTCACTGAACTCAAAAGAAAAACTACCGTTGGCTTCACTGGGCCTCGGTCCTGGCCCAAAAACTAAAGAGGATCCTGGTTAGCTATTGGTAGTATTAGGACTTGCTGGGACCGGGTTGCCAGATGTCCCATTTAAGACCGGAAAGTCCAGTTCTAAGGAGGCTTGTACAGTCTCCCATCAGAAGTATTCACCAGACACCAGAAGTTTGGTTAACCTCAATTTTCCAGGACTGTAACTAGGTCATAACAAGAGGGGCAGTGGCCCAGGGCACAGAGACAACAAGGGTGTGTGCGCAAAAATGGGATGGCACGGGATTGTGGCCAGCAGCTTCAGCCCCTACCCTTCACCCCCACTCCGGATCAGGCCCAGCAAGATCAACCAGAGCCCAGGGCAGAACGCCGCCTGCTGGGCAGGAGTGGAGTCCCACTTTGTCCCAGCCCCCAAGCAGGGCTGACCAACTTCTGCCCCAGGCCCAGAGGAACTGCTGTTGGGATAAGATAGCAGAGCAACCCTGGCCCCTTGCCAACCACTGGATCCTTGAGGGGAGCTGAACTTTGACCATAGCTGTAGTGCTGGAGCACCAGAAAGAGGAGGTAGGGGGTCAGGTAGTGGGGCAGCCCCATCACTTTTCAAAGCCCTCCCACTTTTTATCTGCCTTAAGGGCAGGCAAGAGCAATTACCTGCCATGAGAGCAAAGGGGGTGTAGGGGAGGCGCTGCATTATCCATCTGTGCCAGCCACTTGCTCAGCCAGGGCTACCTCCTACCTGCATCTTGTGGGTAGACAGGCTCTGCGTCAGGCTGCAGCTCCATAGTCCCCTTCCAGACAGAGGGAACCCAGCTGGAGGTGGGGTGGGGTGGGTCTGGAAGAGGATCAAGTGATGGGGGAGAGGAGCAATTGGGATAGATCTTGCGGGGAGGGAGAGGCAGAACGGGGGAGGGGGGAAGTCTGGTGCTCTTGCTCTAGTGTCCAGTTTTGAGAAACTGGAAGGTGGGCACCCTGCCACTTGAGGGCAATACAATCACAAACACTTGAACAGGTCTGCTTCAGATTCAACAGCAAGTAACACTACACACACATGCCAGGACACTGCAATACTCCCAATGGTTGTTCGCAAACATTGGCATTCACAGTTTAATTCCAAGAGCTCAGTGCCAATCCTCCTGGATTCATTGTTTGTTGCCACATATTTGTTACAGTAAGTGTGTAAGACATGTTCCAAATTGCCAGGTTTGGTTCAGCTTTACATCATCCCTTCTTAGATGGTTAATGGAACCATTTAAAGAGACATCTGAAAGCTATCATCTAATTAATCCCAAATCCCCTTGATACCAGACAGAACACAGACTAGCTTGTCTTTTTTAACAAAGTATAAAAAGAGCAAACCAAATTTTAAAAAAAGGCTTTTCTTTATGTGATCCTCAATGGGTTCATTATACTTCTGTATAAAGTTAAGAATTTTCTTTTATTCAGGATTGTTTGATTTTATTCTTTAAAGACATCAAATTAAGAAGATGCCATCCTAAAGTGTTTAACTGAATGCTACTGAAATATAATTGATCAGAATGGTTATTCACTCCACTACACTGGAACAAAGATTAAATTAAATCCTTGTCTACTGACAATTCTATACTAGTACAACAGAATATTTAAAAACAAACAAGGAAACAATGAACATACGACCCAAGAACTGCTTAATGCCAGCTGGCATGTATGTACAGATACTATGTAAGTAGTTATGTATGTATATCCTGAAAAATGTTCTTGAAGTCTGTATCAAGGAATCAGGCACCAATAACGGTAAAAAACCAAGTTTTCTGTCAGGACATGTCTAGCTATGTAAATTGAACACATATTGTCTCTTTCACAATGGGTCTGAACTGAATGCAAATGCAGAACTGTAAGAAAGAACTTCAGAAAGGAATTAGCACAAAGAGAATCACAGCATGGGAACAGAGCTTTTTTCTTGAGGAAGATATCAAAAATTTTCTTCATATACAGGCGGGGAGGGGGGCAAAGGGACACCCAGGCGCCCTTCACTGAGGGAATAAAAGGACAGCACTTTTGCTTCATGAAAAAGGGGTCTCAGATTTGGTTGAAAATGCTACAGAGAACTCTGGATGAGATAAACTTTGGACAAGAAAGCAACTTGTCAGTTTATTCTCTGGAAAACATGTTATAATATTCTTTTATATGTAACCATTTGTTTCCAACATATCTTACTTCCACCACTTTAATCTTTGTCTTTATAATTAGCTTATTCTTCTTTTCAGTACAAATAGCTAAGTGCTATGGTGTTAAGCAAAGTGCTGGTCCTGCGTTGAATTTCACAAGCTGGTTTGTACTATTCCATTAGGAACAGCAGGCCAGGTGATCCTGCAAGTCTTCAGCAGATAAGGGTCAGGATACTGCAGAGAATGCTCGAAGTGCTGATGCTGATCTGTGTTTAGTTCTACGTGAACAAAGAGAGCAAGGTCTTCAGGGGCCTGGAAGTCAGTACTAGTGCTGCGAGGAGCTATTAGTTTTATCAGTCTTGCCAACTCTCATGAGTCTTATGATAATTATTGTTTCCCTTTAAAGCCCCAGGCTCCGGAGTCATCGATGTGTGATATTTCAGCCTTCATTCTTAAAGTACCAAATTTCCACCCCTCATGGCTCTGGAGAATAGTTCAAAATGTGACCCGGTGCTCCATAAAGCCTCAAAAAGCAGAAAGCAAATACAAAGAGCACTAAACCTATTATTTTTACATAAACTCATGATTTTAAAGCCTGTTTAATATGATTTTTGGTGAACCAGACTCATGATTTTTGAACATTTAGGGTTGGCTGTTGTTCCAGGAAGCTGATCCACAGTAGGCACGAGACAAGGATTCGTAGTGATGAGGTGCCCCACAAGTGGTATTCTGAAAACATAACCTAATTTATAGCAAGATTTGTTAGACTTTGCAAATGGGAGCAGAATCTGAATCAATGTAAACCCAGGGTAACCACATTTTTACAGCCCAATTTATTTCTGTGCCCTGTATTATACAGGAAGTCAGATTAGATGACCACAATGGTCCCTTCCGGCCTTGGACTCTATTAATTTCAGTTTAGCTACTCTGGATTTTACGCCAGTATAACCATGAACAGAATTTAGCCTGGTCTGTATTCCAGATGAAGTTATCCATTTTTCTATCAGAATTTGTTCATGTACATTTGCATGCTCTGAATTTAAATAAGACGAGTGTTTGAACTGAGTAGCTTCAATATTGCCCACCCCAAAAGTTCAGAATTCATGCATTAGGCTTTCCAAAATAGTGGAATAACTTTAGAAATCATAAGATTAAAGAACAAACAAAAAAAATATTTTGGATCTTTTTATTTGCTATCTGGTTTCGGAGCCTTCTGTTGGTCTTTAAAAGTGCCACAGGACTCTGTTGTTTTTCTGCAATAGACTAACACAGCTACCCCTTTGGAACTTTAGGTTTCATGTTTTCAAGCTTTAGTCCGCAACCTGCACGAGCCGGAAGAAAGAAAACTGAGATTCTTATATAGTAACATGAAACCAGAACGGGGCTTTAAGAAAAATCACCAACTACCTCATGAATCCCAATAATAAGTGTGAGATTTAGGGGCAATATTGTTCCTTCTTCACACCCCTAGGTTGAATATTACAAACCTATAGGCTAAGCTCAAGGTCATGCACAGTCTCCCAGTGACGTTCAACAGAACAGCGGTAATTTTGGAAAACATAATGGTAGGTTTTATTTGGAGAGAATGGGGAGCAAAAATTAAAGTTACCTTACAACTTCACAAAAGAGGAGGAGAGAAGGATGTGAGGAAATCTGTGTAGAGCAAGGGTGGAGGAGGCATGTACAATGACACCTGGAGATCACAAGGGTAAAGTACAACCTCAATTCTGCTGCAGCATAGTAAGTCATCCGCAATTTATCTAAGATACCTGTATAGCCCCTGTCATCATATTAACTTAATACCTCTCAATTTTTAAAATGTATTTATCCTCACAACACATACTCCTGTAAGGTAGGCAAGCACTATACATCTCCAATGTACCAAAAGAGAACTGAGGTAGAGACTAAGGCCTAGATCAGTGGTTTTCAAACCACAGGTCGCAGACCCAGTACTGGTCACAGACCCTCAAATACTGGGTTGCAGCTCCCCCTGCTGCCGCCACTGAGAGACTGGAATGCATTATTCAAAGATGAAACTGTTGGGTCGCGGGCATAAATGATTTTTTTCAGCTGGTCCTGAGAAAAAAAATGTTTGAAAACCACTGGCCTAGATCAACAAAGGTATTTAGGTTTCTAATATCGATTGAAATCAACGGATGTTAGAAGCTTAAATAGTTTTGTGGATCTGGGCCTAAGCTACTTGCACAAGATTACACAGGAAAATGTTAGAGCAGGAAATTGACTTCAGATTTCCCAAATAAGAGCACGACCCTAATGCTCTAACCACTGGATAGCCTCCCTCTTTCATACAAAGAAGTGTCATGGCCTGAACAGCCATGTGAACCACAGTGATGAGGAAGCACTTGGGGGTGGAGAAACATAGGAGGATATTTCCCTGAAGAACTTTACTATAAGTTTTTAAAAGAGAATGATAGACTTTCTGTAGAAAATGTTAACCATCCCATAGAACTAATTGTAGAGAATATTTTTAAAATTCTCTGCTGAATTATTAATGGAGTGATTTCTATAGAATTCTACTGATTTTATTCCAGTTCAGTTCTATAGTACTTTTCACATAAGCAAAGAAGAGCAGATTGATCATGGAAGTGGTGACAATGGAAAATGCAATTGCAATGAAGTCCTGCATGTTTGTACATACATCATGGAGACACAGTAACAGGCAAGCCTGGAGGGATATTTGACCCAGGTGATATAGGACATGATGACAATGGCAGAGCTTGGCAGCCAGCTGTGTAGGCAAGGACTGGTCTACACCTCAAACTCTTAGGTTGACCTAGCTCTGCCACTCATGGGTGTGAAGAATTCATATCCCTGAGACACATACTTAAGCTGAGTTAGGCGCCTGTGGGAACATCAGTAGGTTGACAGAAGAAGTCTTCTATCAACCAAGCTATCACCTATTGAAGGGGTGGTTTTATTACAAGAGAAACCCCCCTAACATCGCTATAGCAAATGTTGGCACTACACTGCTGTTGTGGCTTAGCTGCAGCGATACAGCTGTGCAGCTATAGGAGAGGGCTCTAAATAAACAAGACAAGATTATGGATGGGGGAGGAGAGTATTCCTGGAGGAGACGGAGAGGATCCTGCAGGACAGAAGGTGAAGGTGTGCTGACTGTGCCGCATCACCACTCTTCAACAGGCCACCAATGGGGCTGAGGGGAGACCTCCATGCCTCCTGTTTGTTCCAGCAACTGGATGTATTATTTCTGGTTAAAGCAGTCATATAGAAGTTAAATGAATGGAAAGTCCTAGTCAATTCTGAATCACTCTGTGTTTCCTTGAAGGACTAACATAGCCCAGATTTGTTTATTTTTGAAATGGCAGGTGTGTTTTCCATTTATTTTATTTTTTAAAATCCAAATGAATTTTCAAAAGTTGTCAAGAAAATTTACCAGCTCAGGCCTAAAGCTACTCACCTGCGCTCTTTACCATGACGTTTAATTTATCCTTCCTCCCCCCACCCCATCAAATCTATCAGCAACTCTCCTGCCTGTGAAAACAAAACAAAAACAAAAAGTCCTGATCATGAGCAAGAAAAATTTATCACGTGATAAATTTGTTAGTCTTTAAAAACGCCACAGGACTCCTTGTTTGTTTTGTTGTCAAGAAGACATCCATCAGCACGGATCTATAAAAGACTCTAGTGGACTCTGATCCGTTTTATCTCAGATCTGCCCAAGCTTGCCAGGGAAAGTTTGGATCCCAGCACCAGCCTGGAATCACCCTGCTAATTATCATGGGAGAATTGGAACAAACTAGAGGAGGTGGATGAGGCGTTCTATGGACAACTAACAGAAGTTTCCAGATCATCGCAGGCCCTGGTTCTTATGGGGGACTTCAATTATCCTGACGTCTGCTGGGAAGATAATACAGCAGTGCACAGGCAATCCAGGAAGTTTTTGGAGAATATTGAGGACAACTTCCTAGTACAAATCCTGGAGGAACCAACTAGGGGCCTTGCACCTCTAGACCTATTGCTCACAAACAGAGAGGAATTGATCGGGGAAGTAGAAGTAAATGGCAACCTGGGCAGCAGCGACCATGAGATGGTAGAGTTCAGGATCCTGATCAATGGAAGGAAGGAAAGAAGCAGAACACACACCCTGGACTTCAGAAAAGCAGATTTTGGCTCCCTTAGGGAGCTGATGGGCAGGATCCCTTGGGAGGCTGATCTGAAGGGGAAAGGTGTCCAAGACAGCTGGCTGTATTTTAAAGAAACCCTGTTAAAGGCACAGGAAGATAACATTCCGATGTGCAGAAAGAACAGCAAATGTGGACGGCGACCAGCGTGGCTTAGCAGGGAACTCTGCGGGGAGCTGAAACATAAAAGGGAAGCTTACAAGAAGTGGAAGCTTGGACAGATGACAAGGGAGGTGTATAAAGATATTGCTCGGGACTGCAGGGATAAAATCAGAAAGGCCAAAGGACAATTGGAGTTGCAGCTAGCAAGAGATGTGAAGGATAACAGAAAGGGGTTCTATAAGTATATCAGCAACAAGAAAAGGATCAGAGGTGGTGTAGGTCCCTTACTGAATGGGGCAGGCATCCTTGTGGAGGATGATGCAGAAAAGGCTGAAGTACTCAAGGCTTTTTTTACTTCAGTCTTCACAGGGTGGGCCAGCTCCCAGGCTACTACACAGGGTAACGCGGAATGGAGAGAAGAGTGGCCCTCGATGATGGAAAGTCAGGTTAGGGAACACAATGAAATTGGATGTGCACAAGTCCATGGGGCCGGATGAACTGCATCCGAGGGTGCTGAGGGAGTTGGGGGAAGTGATTGCAGAGCCGCTGGCCATTATCTTTGAGAACTCGTGGCGAACGGGGGTGGTCCCGGAGGATTGGAAAAAGGCAAATATAGTACCTATCTTTAAGAAAGGGAAAAAGGAGGATCCGGGGAACTACAGACCGGTCAGCCTCACCTCAATCCCTGGGAAAATCATGGAGCAGGTCCTCAAGGAATCCATCCTGAAACACTTGGAGGAAAATAGAGTGATCAGGAACAGTCAACATGGATTCACCAAGGGCAAATCGTGCCTGACCAACCTGATTTCCTTCTATGATGAGATGACTGGATTTGTGTGTTAAGGTGCTGTTATGAGCACCCCATAAACTGGCCGCCACCTCCCTTGTGATATACAGACATAAAAACTGTTTCTCCTCAGGTCACGTAGAGAAACTGTTTATCAGATACTCTTCCCAGATCACATACTAGATACTGTCCCCAGGTCACATACCAGATACTGCCCCCCAGGTCAGGTAAAGAACTCCTGGCTGCTAGGCTTGTGACTATCAACATGCTTTATTCGGACCCTGATTCGCTCTCAGCCAGCTCCCAAAGGGGTGGGTCATCCCCCTCGCCCATGTGCTGAAGGGCAAGTCAATCATGGCTGCTCTGCCCCCTCCCCCCCCCAGGGGTGTAGAAGGCTCTGACCCGGAACCTGGAGAGCTGGTGAAAATTCCTTTGCACAAATAAGGACAGGAGGAACCAGGCAGCCCCTTGCCCCAAAATTCCTGCTGCAGCGAAATCTGGCCAATCACAGCCCTCGGCAGAAAGCCATGGCCTGGGCCATAAAAGCTTCCATGCCGCATGGAGCACGGAGAGTCTCCTCGAGTTAACTACTAGGCCTGATCACCCTGCAGTAGGAGTTCCCCCGAGAGTGCCGGCCCGAGTCGATTTCAACCTCCGCCTTGAGACGTTATGCTGTTGTTAATCACCTGCCTGATAGTTGTGGTACGTATGTAAACTGAACCCGAGTCATCCCCCATGTTTACTTCTCATGATTGTTTCTTTCCCTTTAAATGTATATAGTTGAATGTGAATAACTCTTCTACCTCAGTTTTAACCCTAGGTATTACAATTGGTGTAGGTTTGGGGATTATTGTTATGTTTATTGTTTATGTATTGAACTCTGTCTTGTTATACTTTATCTCTGAATTATCAAAAGAGTCCAAGAGGAGGGTTTATTCTAAAGGTTTATTTCTGTGTAACTCATGATATGCTAAACTGTGAGTAATCACCTGGGGCTATCTTGTTATCTGTGAAGCTGACTTCTGAGTTTAGTCCCGCAAGCAGCCCCACTGTTAACCCTTTGCGTCCCAAAGAGGGGACTAATAAAGTTTATTATTTTTGGCCACCACTTTAAGTTTCCAGGAGCCTTCCTTCTCCCATCCTTTACCCACTGCGGACATTGTGGATGCGGGAAGAGCCGTTGACGTGCTATACCTTGACTTTAGCAAGGCTTTTGATATGGTTTCCCACAGCATTCTCGTCGGCAAGTTAAGGAAGTATGAGTTGGACGAGTGGACCGTAAGGTGGATCGAAAACTGGTTAGATCAACGGGCTCAGCGGGTAGGAATCAATCAATGGCTCGATGTCTGGTTGGCAACCGGTAACAAGTGGAGTGCCCCAGGGGTCGGTCCTGGGGCCGGTTCTATTCAACATCTTCATTAATGATCTTGATGATGGAATAGACTGCGTGCTTAGTAAGTTTGCGGATGACACCAAGTTGGGGGGAATGGTAGATACTCTGGAGGGCAGGGACAGGATCCAGGGAGACTTGGACAAATTGGAACACTGGGCTGAAAGAAACCTCATGAGGTTCAACAAAGACAAGTGCAAAGTCCTGCACTTAGGACGGAAAAATCCCATGCACTGCTACAGGCTGGGAACCGATCAGCTAAGTAGCAGCGCGGTAGAAAAGGACCTGGGTGTTATGGTGGACGGGAAGATGAATATGAGCCAACAGTGTGCCCTTGTTGCCAAAAAGGCCAATGGCATATTAGGCTGCGTCAGTAGGAGTATTGCCAGCAGATCGAGGGATGTGATAATTCCCCTCTATTCGACACTGGTCAGGCCGCATCTGGAATACTGCATCCTGTTTTGGGCTCCCCACTACAGAAAGGATGTGGACAAATTAGAAAGAGTCCAGCGGAGGGCAACAAAAATGATTAGGGGGCTGGGGCACATGACTTATGAGGAGAGACTGAAGGAACTAGGCTTATTTAATCTACAGAAGAGAAGATTGAGGGGAGATTTGATAGCAACCTTCAACTACTTGAAGGGTTGCTCCAAAGAGGAGGGAGCTAGGCTGTTCTCGAGGGTAACAGAGGACAGAACAAGGAGCAATGGTTTCAAATTACAGCTGGGGAGGTCAAGGTTGGATATTAGGAAAAACTTTCTCACTAGGAGGGTGGTGAAGCATTGGAATGGGCTATCTAGGGAGGTGGTAGAATCTTCATCTTTGGAGATTTTTAAGGCTTGGTTAGACAAAACCCTGGCTTGGGTAATTTAGGGGGAGTGGTCCTGCTTTTTAGCAAGGGGTTGGACTGGATGACCTCGTGAGGTCCCTTCCAACCCTATTATTCTATGATTCTATGAAACTCTGCACATGGACTATTTAATCTTCATTTCTCTGGACTGGATTTCTAACAAAAAAAAAAAGCTCTAAACAAGGACTGATGACTCCTGAACTGTTTGGGTAATTTCAGAGGCTTTGCAATTTAAGAACTTTGCAGTTCAGTTATCATCTCTACTTTGAAACTGACCTAAGAGCTTTATTTTCATCTGTGCATGTATACTGGATGTTTAACCATTACTCACTTTCCTGATTTTTTTTTTAAATAAATATTAGTTTAGTTAATAAGCATTGGCTTTAAGCATATATTTGGGTAAGATCTGAACTATTCATTGACCAGTTTGGTAATGTGTCCAATCCTTTGGGATTGGTAGAACTGTTTTTTATATATGATGGATAAAGATTTTCTGTAATTCCTATCAATAATATTTGATGTGGCTGTCTGGGTGCTAGCGAAAGGGCTGGATAGTTTTAAGGAAACTTGTTCTAGTCTATGGACCAGTGAGCTCATCAGATCTGTGTTGCTGGCTTGATATGTCTTACGGAAGAAAAACTGCCAAGATTTAGGGCTTTGCCTATCCCATTCTTTGCAAGTTCCAAAGAGGGAGCCGTGTTAATCTAGTTCAGCAAAACAAACAAGGAATCTGGTGGCACTTTTAAAAGCTAAAAATAAATTATTCTTTGCAGTTTTCTCTGTTTAAACTATTTCAGCATAGCTCCCCGGAAGGCCCAACATCATAGATGCGTAACAAATGCTAGTTGGTTGTTTCCATTAACAACTGACACAGACACCAGCTACTGCGAGCCATTTTAGACTACACAGACTGGCTAGAAGAAAGTAAGAGAGCGGTCCATGCCAGTAGAAGGGAGCAGATGTGCGGAGGTATATCAGAGGCCTTGTCTACACGTAAAAAATAAAAGTTGACCTGATATAGGTCAACTTACAGCCATCATTGTAATTGATGGCTGGTGTCCACATTACCTCCTTGGGTCAGTGGAGTGCATCCTCAAAAGGAGCACTTCCGCTGACCTGCGGGCAGTGTGGGGAGCCGAGGGCCCTGTCTTTCAGCTCTTTAGCCAGGAGCCCACAAGCTTTCATGCTCCCTGTGGGCTGCCCCAACTCCCTGGTCCTAGCCAGGAGAAGCCACCAGGACTTCTCCCCCCCCCCCCTCCTTTTTCTGCTGGGAGCCAGGGGAAGCTGCCAGGTAGAGCTGTCCTTGGGGGCGGGGGGAGCCAGCAGGGAGACCATCCTGACCGCCCTGCGGTTCAGTGGTCCCCACCCACCCACGTTGCTTTGGCCAGCATTTCAGAGGCCAGCGTTGCCGCACTTCTCCAGCATTTCTGACCCCAACCCTGGAGTGAAGCAATCACACGCCGGTCCAGGGGCAGAGCAGGAGCATGGAGCCCAGCCTCTGGGCTGCCCCCTCCCCAGTGCCAGCCTTTTGTCATCCTCCCCACCGCTCCTGACATGGCCCTGCTGCCAGGGACTTCTCCCCTCCTCTCCTTGCTGGGGCCTGGGGAAAGCCTGCTGGGCTTCTCCATTCCCAGCTCCTTTCTGGAAGGGGCAGCCATGTCAATTTCATGTCCCAGTCATGTAACTGACAAGGCTGCCCATCCCCCAGACTTCTGGCCTTGGCTCCCAGGCAAGAGTGCAGATCAGCCGCTCAGGCTGGGAGCAGGGCCAGGAGCCTGGCTGCAGCAAGCCCAGGTGGCTGGTTTCTGCTCCCGGTTGGGAGCCGGGGTAAGTAGTCTGGTTGGGTCTCTGGGACAGCCTTGTCAATTACACAGCTGTGCTGTGAAATTGACATGGCTGCCTGCTCCAGCCAGGAGCAGGAACCAGCCACGGGCTTCTCAACATTGACATTGCATTACCCTAACTATGCCAACAAGCCCTACCCCAACAAGGCAGTTTTGTTGGAAGGCGGTTGACTGCAGTATATAGACAAGCACTAGTTTACTGACCAAAGCTGACTTCAGTCAACAAAACACTAGTCTAGAGAAGACCAGGTATAAGATCAGGAACAGGATGGACGGGGGGAGAGGGGGAAATCAATGGGAACTACTTAGGTTGATTGCCCTTAATTTATATATTTTGGCCCAACTTCTGAAATTCTGGAGCAGTTTTTATTTAGACAAAACCACCATTGACTTCACTGATACAGGAACTTTCATTCAAGCACTTTACAAACTTTAGTTAATAAGGTCTTACAAGAGCCCTGTTCACCTAACCCTCCAGCCCACTCTGGGTTGAAATATGCTAATTGTGCAACAGTGCACAGCAGGACTATGCAGTGGTTTAGCTCAGGAAGCTTAAAATGCTTTCTCTTTGCAATCTCCCTACTCTGCCTATTCTAAGAGGTATCCTAAAGACACCCAAGCCCATGTGACACCTCATCATAATAATCCTGATATCACTGTTAGAAAAAGCAGCTGAACAAGGAAGCACATTAACAGGGGAAAATAAAGCCAGAAGAAGAGAAAATGAAATCTGAGAACATTTTCTGCAAGAGACATTAGACAGCAAAGCCCTATGATCATGACATTTATTTCACAAAATCCATTTAAGTATTTTATTTATACCTACTCTCAAACAAGTGTTATTAAGAGTAAATTGTTGGTTTGGCAGGAGTCTTTTTGCCAGGCACCTACATCAACATCAGAGCCCGAAGTGATAAAATAACAACCTATGGGTAATTAAGGGCCTGAACCTGCAAGGGGCTGCGCACTTCAATTCTTACTGATATATACATAAAGTTGAAACCACCCCTATTCCACTGATATCAATGGGAGTTGAGATTGCTTAGCTCATGGCAGGAGATGCTCAACAGTGCACCATGGAGATTTGGCTTTTGCGGTATACAGTACTTCCCAGTACAGGGCAATTGTGCCTACATTTCCCCCTCATTATTCCTGCAAGGCACCACTCTCAGACTTCCAGCTCCCCAGCTGTTGCCTTTCTTGGGTGGAGGCTCACATCTCACTCCCTTGAGACTGGGTATTTCAATGCTGCACAGTTCCTTGCCATCACTGTGTTATTCCCAGAAGAAACAGGTTGGCCAAGCACAACTGCTTCTTTTCTCTTCAGAGACGGTTAACATTGTGGCTCCCTACATGCACAGAAACTGCACAGCTCTTTCTATACAAGCCTATTTTATTCTTACGGTAAATGCACTGTACAGAAAACATATTAAAGAGTCAAGCCAGTGCAGGCTGGTGCCCTAGTGGTCTGGTTTGATGGGACCTGGTTTATTTTTTGTGGGGCAGGTGGTGCCTCCCTCCCCCCCACCTCACCCCCAGTTCAGGATCTCTGGGTTGTAGCCCCTAAGTCCCTTAACTCATCTAGCCCTGGCTGCTGCCTGCATTGTGCAGCAGGAGCAGGCTATTGAGGGCAGCAGAGAGCGGCGGGCAGCAGAAGCCCCAAGCTGAACTGCCCATTTTCTGTGACACACCTCCCGGTTCTTCATGACACACTTTTGTGCCCCGACAGAGTGGTTGAGAACCACTGGTTTAGGCTATCAACAGCTCCTTAGATTTGTCAGCTTAAAAAAAAACAGTGCAAGTGCAGCTCTCCAATGCTCTCTGCAGCAAAAACCAAACAATTCATTTTACTTCCCACAACAGCTTTGTCTTCCTTGAGTGCTCTGTTAGCATCCTGATCATCCAGTGGCCCCACTAGAGAGCCATGAGAGTAAAAAATGTCTTTTCAGTCTTGGTAAATCAGGATTTTTAAGTCCCTAACTCCATCTTAAATCATTTCTCCAGGCCAAGATCATGTCTACTTAATGGACAACAAAACATCCTTTTAGTAATACTCCGGAGTTTTGAATGATCATGCTCTCACTTCTATCATCTGGTTGATATTCCTAGTAAATAGTCTTACTAAGTAGCGGCTTCCGTTGAAGCTAGGCTATCCTCTTTCACGTCCTTGCCAGGAGCTTTATATGCTCCCTGGTAGTATTAACCTTACACCATTATTCAGATTAATCAGACTTCCTTATACACTTGATACTTAACTGCAGGTTTCTCACAAGACTCTCAGTAGTTTTACTCGAGACAATTGGAACCAGTGATCAGGCTAGAGGCAAAGATTTTTGTGATTGGCTGTACTGGGGAGGAGAATCTTCCCAGGAAGGTGTGGATCCCCTGCTACTCGATAAGAATTATTGTATTTGCTTATTTGCAATAAAAATACTGCGTATGAGTCAACAAAGACCTGACAATCTGGAAACTCCACAGTAAGTCGGAGTGTTCAAATTTCAATGTCTACACTTCAAAATAAATATACATGTACATCTTGTCAAGCAAAATCCAAATAATTTAGAAGCTGTCCTAGCAAAGCCAGCAGTGCATATAGGTTTCAGAAGCCAGTTACTTCCAGGGTTTCTTTTTATTTCCCCTTTTGTCCTAGTAAAAATATGGAACGGGTGATATTACTTACACAGTGATAGCACACAAAGTCCACAGTCGGGATTAGAATCCTATTGTGCTATGCTCCGTATGAACACATTTCCACAGTCGGGATTAGAATCCTATTGTGCTATGTATGCCCTGTATGAACACATTGGTTGTTATGGTCCATGCTTCAAAGAGCTCATTTATTATCTACCTTAAGATGAGAGGCAATAGGGCTATATCTACACTTGTTAAATTAAGTCGACCTTGTTAAGTTGACTTAGCGCATCTACACTAGCTATTTAGGTCAGCCTTGTAAAGTCGACTTAGAGCGTCTACATCAGACGCATAACTCAACCGGCTAGGTCGATGGAGAGCCGCAGCACCCCAGGACAAGGGGAGCCGTGGCTCCCTGCTTGCCCGGCTCCCCGGCAAGCAGGGAGCCGCGGCTCCCAGGGAGAAGAGAGCTGCGGCTCTTCCCCGGGACAAGGGAGCCATGGCTCCCTGAAAGAAGGAAGCCACGACTCCTTTCTTGCCGGGGAGCCACAGCTCCCTTCTCCCCAGGAGCTGCGGCTCCCTTTTGCCGGGGAGAAGCGGCTCCATGAAGGGAGCTGGCTCCCTGAGCCGGGGCTCCCCAGCCCGTAGGTTGACCTAGGGCATCAGGTCGATTTAGGGCATCCATACTGGTTTAAGTCGACTTAAATAGATCGACTTAAGCATTAAGTTGACCTTAGAGGAGGTGTTATTAAGTCGACTTAATAAAAGCCCAGTGTGGAAGCGGCTTTGTTTAGGTCAACTTAAGCCTCCTTACGTCGACCTAACTTGCCAGTGTAGACATACCCTAAGCGAGGATAGCAAGCAAGAGGGGAAGAGAAGGATGAGGGTAACAATAATAAGATGACATGGTTATACAGGTTAGCTACATGCAGAACTTGAAAGATTTTGTCTCTCCCTTTTTAAGGACCAGATTATGGAGCCCTTACTCACTCTGGGAAGCATTTACTCAGGTACTTCCAATGGTATAAGTTACCCTTTGGCCTTTAATGACTGATCTTTTCATCTCTGTTTTTCTGTTATATTACAGACCAAATTAAATTTCTATTGCAAAATTGCATAAAATAACAATATTCTTAAGAAACATATGATGGGTGTTTTTACCAGTTCTGTTAATACTTTAATCTTATTGGCATGGTTTAGTCATCAGAAAAATACATCATTTGATGTTTTGAAATTAACCCAGTATTTATTTTCTCTTCATTTTTAAAATATAATTTATTCATAACTATTTATGATTTGCTTTTGTAAATGTTGCTTATATTTTTAAACTAGCCCCCCCCCCAACACAGCTATCAGTTGATACTTTGGCACTCAGCATAGATTGGTCACTTTCACTTTCTGACTCTCATGTATTAGCACTATGTGCTTGTTGTTTGGGTTCACAGAATTGTAGGGGAACATTCAAATTTTAACAAACCTGCTCTCAGAGATTTTTTTTAAAAACAATGCAAACAGTTCTGTTCAACTTAAGTTCTGTAAATTCTCATTAGTCTTTGAACAAAACCTAAAACTGAGCTGCCCTACAAGGTGACTGACTGTCCCCAGAAATATTTTTCATCTCTCTCTTCTTCTGTATCCTTTAATTTTAAATAGGATTTTTAAACACTATTTTAAAAGGAATTCAGTATTTTTAAAAAAACAACCACCTGCTTTTTTATTTTATTGATATGCTTTACTGAAGAATCTTTTGATATTTTATAAGCTGATAGATTCTCTAGCTGTAGTTCAGTGGTTGAAACTGGCCTGAAGTGCCTTCTCTCAGTATTTATTTATTATCCAAAATGCCTTTAAAACAACCATATGTTTACCAGAAAAACTCTCAAAACCAAGATGCCTAGTCAGGTTAGATAAGAACAGCATTACATAGGATCTCTTATATAAAAGTTTCACATAAGTCTCCCAAGAGAGAACAAGTCAAGTTAGACAAACAGTCCTACAGAACACACTTCTGTAAAATAAATAAAATAAAATAAATAAATCTTTTTGAGTGTTATGAGTTTGTCTTGTTTCCAACCTCAGTTTACTTTCTTGCTTTCTGCCCATGATGGAGTACCTTTAGAAAGTAGTTAAATGTCCACACTGCAAATCATCATTGAACTAATGCCTTGGGCCCTATTCTTGAAGCAGGAGATTATTGTTTTACATCTATTACAAAAATGCCAATCAATATTTGGGCCCCAGTTATCCTAGGTAAGATAGTAACAGTCCCTTCCTTAAATGCTTTTTACTCAGATTATGGAAGCTCTGTAAGCATTCTCAAAGTCTCTGCATACAGGCCAAGAGATCGGCAACCTTTGCCGACTCCCATATCGGCCCCTCCTCCCCGACTCTCAGTCAGTGCAGACTCGGAATGAACTCTGGAGCAGACCCAAAGTAAATAAGAATATCTTAACACTTCTTTACAGTGATTTGCAGAATTAGATTTGCCATACATTCTGTAGCTGCAAACTATTGCTCCAAAATGTCACTTTGCACATGCATCAGGTCAGGAAAATTGATGATCTCCACATGTCACAGAATAATACTCAACATCAACCAGTGTAACTACTTCAATATGTAAACTTTGCCATCACTCACCACTAGGAAGTACTCCTGCTTTTGGTAAGGAAATATAGTTGCATCAGGCTGCACCCAATTTCCCCTGAGTATCTTCAAAAGAAGGTCTTTGGTAATCAAACACATTATCTTCATTTTAAGAAATCGCTTAAAGATGCTAACATTGCTGCTATCATTTAAAAATTCTGGCAGCTGATCAAAGTGCATGAAGAACCATTGTCATGAAGAGAGCTGTATTTAAGGAGAACACACTGCTAACTCCCAGACATGTTCTGATTCCAGGCCAACTAGGATTTCTTCCCCCTTTCTTATCACCTTGGTGCTGTATTGGAACTGAATCCCCAAAATAAAGCACACAATATTTACATTAATTTTCAAAATAAATGTACAGCAGAACCTCAGAATTATGAGCGCCAGAGTTACGAACTGACCAGTCATCCACACACCTTATTTGGAAGCTGAAGTAAGCAATCAGGAATCAGAGACAAAAAACAACAACTGTACAGCACAGTCCTGTGTTAAAAGTAAACTATAAATAAAGGAAAGCGTAAAAAAAAAAAGGATTTGCCAACGCAAAAAAACTGTGCTTGTTTCATTTAAATTAAAATGGCAAAAAACAGCATTTTTCTTCTCCACACTGAAGTTTCAAGGTTGTATTACGGCAATGTTGAGAGTTACAAACAACCTCCCTTCCTGAGGTGTTCATAATTCTGAGGTGCTACTGTATAAAAATATGGTCAGATTCCATTCTCCAGATCTAATCTTTTGTACTCTTCAAATGACAGAACAAAGAGCAAGTGGAAGAGGCCTAGGTTGGATATTAGGAAAAACTTTTTCACTAGGCTGGTGGTGAAGCTCTGGAATGGGATAACTAGGAAGGTGGTGGTAAAAGTCACAGACAGATCATGGGCTTCCATGAATTTTTGTTTACTGCCCATGATCTGTCCCTGACTGTTACTAACTGTGACAAAATCTTAACTTTAGTCATGGTCCATTCAAGCTGGAAATTATAACAGCACCAGTAGCAAGTTTTGGTGACTGTGTGCACCGAGAGATTAAAAAAATATTCAACTGAAGACAAAGCAAGCCCAAATCATCTCATATTTCTTCCCAATATATCTAGTTTGGCTTCTCACTCTAACTATTTTTAGACTGATCCCTCCTCTCTGGTATCCTTTTCAATTTAATCTTGCTTACTAGCCTGCATAGCCCATTAAAGTACTCCCCAGAGCAGTCTAAGACTGAAATGTAAATCCTAATTAAGAAGAAACTTTAATACCTAGGGACAAATTATCCTCTCGCATGCACATCTGCACAATCTCCTTATACAACTTAGGTTGTTCAGGGATGTGAATATTTCACCCGCTGAGTAACGTAAGTTACACTGACGGAAGCACTACCATGCTATGTCGATGAGAGAGTGTCTCCTGCCGTCATAGTTTATGCCACTCATGCAGCACACGGCATCTTCACCAGAAGCACTGAAGCAGTGCAACTTTATTGTACAGCTATGCCACTGCAGCACTGTACATGTTGACATGTTTTCATTTTGTCTTGGTATGAACTCTACCAAAGGGTTGCTTTTCGCTGCCCTAATTTTTTGTTTCTAAATGTTCGGACTGTCCATAAGCTTTCATGTTTTATTGTGAGGAAAAAAATCTTCTCTCATTTCTTGTTTAGAGCATTTTTTTCTTCATTTGCATCCAAGGGAGAATGATCAAAACACCTTTGGTATAAACAAACATATAAAATCATTTTTAAAAAAATAGTGAGAGTCTGATTTAAAAGAGGACAAAACTTCCATAAAATAGGAGCCATTCTAAAGAAGAGTCAGATTCTGATTTCGCACATACTGGTGTAACTCTATAATTAACCTCTAAAACATCACTAGAGTTACTCTGGATTTATAACACTGTAACAGATCAAAGTCAGCCAGAAAGAACAAATAAAGAAAATAATTCTTTAAATTAAAGGGGAATTAGAGAATAAATTCACCACTCACAGTTATCAATATAAAAAATTGAAGATAAATCCAAGAAAGAGAGTCTGGAATAAGCATAAAATTAGGTTAGTATATTGTGAGCAAAAAAGTCTTCCAAAATCAACAGCCAAAGAGTAGATTCAAGGGTCCAGCCATAAAGAATAGTATGATATTACTCAGCCCATCTAGCATTTACTGACCAGAGCAAGGTATTTACTCCTGTCTGAAAATGCAAATATTTTCTAACAGAATGCTGGTAGAAAGATAACTGATGGAACCATTTGTGATGTCTAAGCCATCTCCATGGGAGCAAGGACCTCTCCTAGAAAGATTTCAAGTACAGACCATATGATACAAACCCCCCCCGGAATATGGTTTTATTAATACAACATAAAAGGAAGCAAACCCTTTCCCCAAAGTCAACTGTTTCTGATGTTCCCATTGAAGGACGTCAACCCACACTCCAGAATCTCACTTAACACTTCCTTTTTCCTTAGAGATATTACCAACCCATTTGCCCAGTGAGCCTGCTGAACCCTCTTAGCTTTTTCCTGGCAAGATCAGCACCTGGCTATAAGGTGAGGATGCTTCAGGCAAACATGGCTTGTCTGATACATTCCCCATTATGAAGGGCCTAGCACAGCACCAATTACAATACTTCTCAAATACAGATGAGAAAGCTTCTTTAGGAAGAAAGAAAAGTCTTTCAATAGGCAAAATCCGATATACAAAAATAATTTAAATGAATAGAAACAGTTTCAATTGTCTCTCTTAAAACCACCCATCTCAAACCAAGTATTTTGAGAAAGGAAAAATGAAACCAAACAATGCCAACAATGGAAAGTTATAAATAAAGACAGACATTTGGAGAAAAAAAAACAGGGCAAATCTTTTGAGGCAATTCAAATACACTGCAAGGGGAAACGGTTTTAGAGGAGGAATGAGGAAAAAAATAGAAGACCATTATAATTTTAGCATACAGTATTTGCTTCTGCAAAACCGTTTTTAAATTGGCTTCCTGAACCATTTTGACAATGCTACATGGCAGACTTCTTTTACAAAGCAGTATCAACAACTTTGGAAAACAATGTTAATAAATATAAAAATTAAATAGTGCAGCACATAGTTAAAGTCAAGGTAGTAGCAGTGAAGCAAAGGATCCAATATTCTGATAGGCACTATTAAAACTGGCAGACATAATCAGTGCAATGATATTTACCCATATCAAATCACATACCACATGCCATACAAAATACTTGATTATAGACAATCGATTGTAAGCTCTTTGGGGTTGGCACCATCTTTTTGTTCTGTTTAGACAACACTTAGCACAACAGGGTCATGATGATTAGAGCAACTAGATACTATTAAATAAACAAGAGACTTCAGTTCTCAAGAGTGAAATTGCAAGGATTTGGGACAGGAAGGGGTATAATAGACACCTATATAAAGACAGAGCCCCAAACATTAGGTGTGTCCCTATAAAATCAGGACCTCTGGTCACCTGCTACCATAATACTTTGGGAACTTGTTCCTCTTCAATTATGTCGTAGCTTTTAGGATGCAGTTGGTCAGGCTTTCCCTAGCACTGGGACTCGGGCACCCCTTGCGATGAAGGAAAGGCTCTGGCTGAATAACTGGACTTCAGGAGCTGGGGCCTTCAGAGAAACAGGACAGTGACCTCACACGCGTTGACAATGTGCGTTCTAATGGGTCACAATGCCCCCTGCCTGCCCCTGAGAGCCGAGCAACCCCGACCGACACCGCCCCGCCTCCCCTCTCCTGCGGCGGGCGGCTCAGCGCGCCCTAGGAACCATTCCCACGGGATGGCGTTTCTGGGGGAACGACTTTGAAAGGACACCGGAAGAGGGGACGTTAGCACGCGGGACGCCTGGCGTTGCCGGCAGAGAGCGCGGCGGCAGGGCGCTTGGCGCCTTGGCAGCGAGGCCGTTACCTGAGCGAGCGGCACGTGCGAAGCCTCCCGAGGCCGCCCGGCTCGCGCGCGGAAGGAGATGAACCTGGAGCGGCTGCGGAAGCGGGTCCGGCAGTACATAGACCAGGTGAGGGGGCGGCAGCACCGCGCGGCCACTTCCTCCTCCGCTCAACGTGCGCTGCCGGCCGCAGGAGATATGGGCTCCGCCGGGCGGGATCTGGGCGTGTCTCCGCCTCTGCTTCCTCGGGGGGCCGTAGCGGCGGGGCGGGGTCGTGCGGCAGTTGGGTGCGCGCGTGGCAGAACCGGCTGTAACGGTCCGCGCTGGCGGGAGCCCCGTGTGGCGTCCCGTCTCGTGCCAGTGACGTCACGCAGCGAACGGCTCCCAGCTGTTATCGCCTCGTTCTAGGCGCCCCTGGGCCTCCCCTGTGCCTGCAGCGCTGGCAGGTGCGGGGCCAAGGGGGACAGGAGGGCCTCCTGGTAAAGGCTGTTAAATGCTGACCACAGAGATTTGGGGCGAGTGCTTTACACCAGCCTCTTCCCAGGGGCTGTTCACCACCTGGCTCCGGGCTGCAGTAGTAGTGTTCAGTTGGAGCCAATGGCAGCGCTGCTTGGGACGCATGAAGTGTGATATGACCTGCTGAAGGACTTTGAAAAATCAGGTCTGATTTGTTTTGAATGAGTGGACAACTAGCCCAAGGCATGCTGTGCTTCTCTCCCTTTCGGTATGGGTGGCAGTACCGCCCACTTGTCTCACAGTAGTCTTGTGATGATAAATGCATTCTGGAAACATAGGGCTGGAAGGGACCTAACCTAGGCAGCTCATCTAGTCCAGTCCCCTGTTCTCAATCACCACTAAATATTACCTAGGGTAGACCATTCCTGACAGGTGTTTGTCTAACCCAGTCTTAAAAACCTCCAGTGATGGAGATTCCACAACTTCCCTAGGCAATTTGTTCTAGTGCTTATCTCCTTTACACTTAAGAACTCTTACTTCTTAATGTCTAACCTAAATCTCACTTGATGCAATTTAAGACCATGACTTCAATGGTTAAAGAGAACATTTTTATCAACCTCCTCTTTAACAACAACCCTTTGTGTACTTGAAAACAGTTCTCCCCTCAGTCTCCTCACTTCTTCAATCTTTCCTTGTAGGTTATGTTTTCTAGACACTTAATAATTTTTGGTAGCTGTCTGGATTTTCTCCAAGTTGTCCACATCTTTCCTGAAGTGTGATGCCCAGAAATGGACACAGTACTCCAGCTGAGGATTTATCAGGGCTGAGAAGAGTTGGAAGAATTACTTCTTGCATCTTGCTTCCAACAATCCTGCTAATAATCCCTGAATGATGTTTGCTTTTAGTTTTTGCAACCGTTGAGGAAATTATGTAACATCTGCCCTGAAGACAATTACTAATGTGCTTAGGGCCACTCCTTGATCAAGGAGGTCAACACAGAATATTGCTGTTCATCCTGTACACTAGAATATATTTTTTAATTGAAATGAAAAAAAGTGTTTTTAATAAACTTAACTTAAAAAAAAAAATAGGCTGAGGCAGATAAAACATGAAAAATTTTGGCCCAAATGGTGGAAGTCTGAAGTTATAAGCAATTGAATCAGGTACAACTACAACCTGTTTTATTAGTCCTTCCTATAATAATTACATTTCACACTTTTATAGTACATTTCTTGTTGAAGATTCCTAAAACTCTTTATACACTTTAGCTGTATAGGTTTCATGCAGTCTCTTCTGGGATGGAGGACAACAACAAATGGCACAAGACATGCTGTGCAGTAATGTAGGTGGGGAGAAATTTTGTCCAAGGACATCCTGTTCTTTATTTGGAAGGGGAAAAAACACACCATGAGATCTTGAAAATCCATGCAGAATAGCCAGGACTGAGCCTCTGTTTTAAAATCAGTCTGAAAAATTCCCATATGTTGTGAATATTGCTTCATTCAGATCCCAAATTCTTGTATAGTCACTAACAACATAATTAATGCATAGTTAAGATTGCCCAGTGGTATCTTGTGCTCTTCCAAAACATCAAATTCACTACAACTCAAACGTCTAAAAACCAGGAAATAAAGAGTTACGGTACATGCCCATTGCCCACTCACCCGTAACTCTGCCCCCTAGAGCTGATGTGATGGGATTCCTGGTGTGCAACATGAAACTGGGGTACTGCTGTGCCACCTTAACTCTCCAAAGTGGGCTGTGTCTCTCCATGCTTTGCTAGTGTCAAATAGCAAACCTCTCCAAGTACTGTTACCAGGTAGCACAACAACATACGGAGTCCTATACCCAGCTAAATTGTGTGAATGCTCCCTGGGCCACTCACAAATCACACAGAGAAAGGCACCAGCTGGTTCTCCCCAGCCTTGCATCCCAGAACTGTACCCTCCTGCCATAATCAGAAGCCTGATTCAATGTAAGTTTATTACCCAGTCTGCCCCTCCCTCAATGTGGAGAGGATACATACAAGCCTTTATAAGCTGAGCTGAGATTTCCCAAGCACTTCAAGCAAAATACACTGTTTTAGGTAAAATATAAAACAGATTTATTAACTAAAGAAAAATAAATTTTAAATGATTATAAGTGGTTGGCAGAAAAGATCAGAGATAATTACCAAAGAAGAAGGTAAGCACTCTATCTTAATCTTTGACATTATAACACTAGGCAATATTTAGATCAAGCAGTTTTCTCATCCCATTGAATGTTACAGATCTTAATACACAGGCTTCTCCCATAAACCTGGAATCGGTGTCTGTTGAAGTCTTTGTCCTCCCAACCTTTTTGTTGTTTCTGATGGGGGAGGAGAAAGGCAAAAGCATGAAGCCACTAGCCCTTATTTTATGCCATCAGTCAGTGTGACCGGAAATACTAGCCCAGGCATGTCCTGGTGGGCTTTGCTGAGTCACAGGGTTGAGCAGTCCTCTTGGGGTGGTCTTGTGCAACAGAGTCCCATTGTCAGTCTCCATTGTGTGGTGTTAAGGCAACTGTCACTGAATTGTAAATTCCGTGGTTACAAGCTGATTAGTGGTCTCTGAATACCCTCCTGAGAGTGGTTCACCATCTAGCAGAGGGGTCGGTAACCCCTGGCACACATGCCAGGGCTAGCACATGCACCTATTTCCAGCAGTACGCAGGGTTCCTGGTCTTGCGGTGCTGCAGCTCCTACCCTCCTGCTGGCTCTGCCCCCAGTGGGGCCTGAGGCTGCTAGAGCTGCACACATTTGTGCAGCTCCCTTCCCCTGCTGGCCCCATCCCCAGCATCTGCTGTGGGTTGTGGTAGCAGGGCTGGCACAGGAGTTGGCGAAGGTGTACTTCTTAATCTTTACAAACATTAACTGCTTTGACTTATTTGGCAATCAGTTAACTCAAGGTTTAAAAAAAGGAAGAAAAACTAGCTTAGGACAGGGACCAGTGAATCTGCTGTTATAATCCGCATTTTAGTAGTAGCAAGACATTTTAAGCTAAATAGTATATTTAAGCAAACAGACCCTAACATTTCTAATGTTCTTTTACAGCAACAATATCAAAGTGCCCTGTTTTGGGCAGACAAAGTTGCTTCACTGTCTCATGGTAAGTAATCCTTATGTATCATATATCCTTATTGTATCATTTAATTTTAAATATTAGCTTCATTAAACTTTCCCCTGTTACATTTTTTTCAGCTTTTTGTATATTGTTGAGGTTCCATTTTATAAGTAATATTCTTGTGCACTTCCCCGGAATTTCATCTACCCAAGTAGAGCATCAGATTTTGACTTGCTAGAATAGAGTGCAATTCGGCATTCATACATGTTCAACCTGTGCTTGAAATGTGTACTCTAATTACTGGCTCAAGAGCAAAGTATCTTACCCAGGCTGAAAAGCATTCTGCCCTCCAGGGCTTGGAAATTCACAGAGGGTCAACTCTTCTTTTGGAGAAATCTCTGTTGCTTGCTATAATGTCTTTGCAGAATTATAAAAACTGAAATTAAAAATAATGAATTTTAATAATTTAATCCTTCCCACTGCTGATGCAAGATTCCTGCAGTATCTTTTCTGATGCTTAGTTTATTGTATTTTCTTTCCTTTGCAATGAATTTTGGTTTTCTTCAATATTGAAGACTCTCTCAGTCATCATGACTCTTTTTAAATACAATTTTTGATACATGCATGTCACCTAGGCTAACGAATTTCTCTTTTAGTCTGTGTTCAGATTTTCCAAGTATTTCCTTACTTGCTCTTTATATCAGCTTTGCAATGGCTTGATTACTTAACTATGTACCTGATCCTTCAAAGAATGTGTTTAGTCATACTGTGTAAAGTTAAGCATATGCATAAGTTTTTGTGGGATCAGAGACTGATTGTCATATTAGTAGAACTTGCAAATAATATTTTGCTTTTGCTGGCACTAATTTCTACACAAACATTGAAAGAAAAAAATTAAGTGTTTTTTCTGCTGTTTGACTTATTTGGCAATCAGTTAACTCAAGGTTTAAAAAAAGGAAGAAAAACTAGCTTAGGACAGGGACCAGTGAATTCAAGGTCTGGAGTTACCAACAGCTTACATACATTATTTTTCTCTTTTCCACATAATTTTTATTTCCCCTCTGTTACTGATGGTATTCAGACAGTTTTTTTTACAGTGTTTACTGCTGATAATGTATATGGTCGTAGAGTTTGATTTCACTCTTAAACATTTCTTATTTCTTAGATGTCCAAAGAGATGCATTTTATTTTTTAGATTAATTTCTTGAAATGACTCTTTTCTGGAACAGCAGAATACTGACATCTTTTTTCAATGACCTGAAAATGGGTGTGCCATACGAAAGTTCTCAGAATTATGATTGAAACAAGTGGCTTACGATGTACAGTGCTCTCTTCATATTATTATTTTCATTACAAATAGTATTTTTCGGTTCACCTCAAACAAGTACTATGTGCAATCTCCATTATGAAAGTGCAACTTACAAATTTAGAATTTTTTTTTAATATAATTGTAATAAAAAACACCACAACATAAAACTTTAGAGCCTACAAGTTGAAACATGAAGGGACAAATGAATGTTTAGCTTATCTGGCATGTAAATATTTGCAGTGTCAACTACAGCAGTGCCATGCAATATCTGTTCGCACTTTCTGGTAGAAGCAGACAGCATTATCTCCCATAAATGTAAACCATCTTCTTCGTCCTAACAATTTGCTGAACAATAATTAGGGCTGATTAGAGTTGTAGGTTCTAAAGTTGTGGTTCTCAGCCGACAGCCTGCTTGTGGCCCAATCAGCGCTCAGCTGTGGCTCATGTGGCATCCTCAGAGCAATACAGGTAGTATGTATATTGTGTAACGTGCACCGCATCCACACAGAGAGAGCCGCAAATGCAGCTATCAATGGTAGATAGGTGGAGAATCATTGCTCTAAAGGTTTCCATTGTTTTGTTTTTGAGAGCAGTTGTATAAAATATATTTGTCAGTTGAACTTTCATGATCAATAGATAGCTGTACAGTGTGATGTGATTTGAAAAATACTATTTCTTTTGTTTATCTTTTTACAGTGCAAATATTTGTAATAAAATAATATAAAGTAAGCACTGTACTCTTCGTAGTCTGTTGTAGTTGAAATCAGTATATTTGAAAATGTAGAAAAACATGCAAAATATTTATAATAAATTTTAAATTCATATTTTATTATTGTTTAACAGTGCAATTATTTTTTAATCTAGATAATTTGTTTTACGGTATTTGCTTGTATTAACTGCAATTCGTTGACAGCACTAGTTATATATATAATATATATATGTGTGTGTATATATATATATATTTTAGAGGAACCTCAGGACATCTATTGGCTGGCCCAATGTCTTTACTTGACAGCTCAGTATCATAGAGCAGCGCATGCCCTTCGATCACGCAAGCTAGATAAAGTAAGTAATTTAAACAGAAAAACACTTTTGTTGCTTATTTAGAACCATAATGCTGTACTTTGTGCTAAATAGTAGGTGAAATGTGCTAAATGCTCTTTAAGTTCTTTACCCTCAGCGCTAACAGGCCAAACTTAAGGGAGGAGTAGTTACCTAAACTACATATTGCAATACAAAATAAAAAACAGGCATTACTACATGTTTGTATAGCCAGCTTATAAATGATGGGAACAAGTGTGGTCATGGTGAGAGAATGATAAAAAGTCCAAGAGCTGACCTGTGGGGGGACCAATAGATTTGGGGAAAGGATGAGTCACTTTGTGCTGTTGTACTTTTCCTCCTACTTTGCTAACTAGAGACGTGAAAATCAATAAAGGAGAAAGTATCTCCAGAGTTGGAGAAGTCAAAAATAATAATATAGAAGACACTTACAAAGTGAGCTAGAAGATCCTTAGTGAATTTAGTCAGAAAAATTTTGTTGAGGTGGAAGGATGAACCACATTGGAGAAGGTAAAGGAGAGAAAGCAGAGGAAATCTAGCAGTTTGAAGATAAGGAAAATGGAGGGGATAAAATACAGATAAGGAGACAGGATGATGAGTTGAGGTTTTCCCATTTACTGTCTATATCGAGAGTTAGATACGTGATAGAATGACGCAAGGGTAGTTTATATATCTTTAGTCAGAAGAAAACAACCATTGGTGTAGGTATGGCAGATTTTTGCTATTAATACTAGGGAACTTCCTTGATAAGTATATTTCAAACCTCTTTATTTCTCTTAGTTATATGAAGCATGTCGATATCTTGCTGCTAGATGTCATGTAAGTATGTATTTTAGTTTATATTAGATAAAATCAAACTAAACAATGCATGCTATGTAAATATGCAAGTAACATATGGCAGACTTTATGCTAGAAGGGGAATATTTAGAAGTCTAAATTTGTGGGTTGAAACATTTATATTCACTGGAACTACAGGTTCAAAATTCTATGACAGACTTATTCCCACATACTTTTAAGACAGGTAAGTGAGTTCCATGCAGCATGCTGTGTGTGGTCTTTTGAATGAGATCAGAAAACAACAACAGTCTATCTATATCCCTCCTCAGCATGGGAGCCAAAGATCCCACGGCACTTCCTTTAGAGTAGGGCAAGGGTCGGCAACCCCTAGCATGAGTGGCACGCAAGCCTGTTGAGCGTGGCACATGGCATCCTTCTCAGCACTCAGAAATTGCCACTCCTCCCAGTGAAAGCCACTCTGGGAGGCTTCTTTTGGCGGCAGCATGTGTCCCTAGGCATGCCACTGAAAGCTGTTCTGGGTGGCTTCTTTCAGTGGCAAGGTGGGGTCAGGCACCAGCCATTTTTTTTTCCAGTAGAGGTAGCCGCTGGCACTGGCTGAGGGTCGGGGAGAAAGGACCAGCACGGGGGTCAGCAAAGGTTGCCAATCCCTGGAGTAGGGTGCTTGACTTGTCCATGCTCCAGAATTCACCTCGTCCCTAATATTATACAGTGTGGTCTATATTAGTTGGTTGTGGGCTTCTGCCCCACAGAGAGCTTTGTTTTAGTGGTGCTGTAAGTACATAGTTTGCGATGTGTTTTAGTTCCTTCTGGATGAAAAGTGCTATATAAACATAAAATACAGCATATAGATAGACCAAAGAAATTAATTTTTCTGGAGAATGAATAAAATAAATAGAACAGCATGTATTTTAATAGATTGTAACAAAAGATACAAAACCGCATCTTAATTAGTTTTAAGATGTTTGTATACTTCCATGTTCACACAGTGCTTTGCAGCATGATCATTCTGCAGTTATTTATTTTTCAAATGGTGTTTAGTTGTGACATAGAAATATTTAATATGCTACCAATTATGAATTGTTGGATTATGATGGTAAACTGATATACAGTTAAATAAAGATATACCTAAATATGAAATGGATTGGCCCACCTTTAAACTCCTATAATTTTTACTTGCCATAGTCCAAGTATTGGTGTTTTAATTTTAAATGCTTAACATCTTATCCTTGTTTTTCTCCGTAGTATGCTGCAAAAGAGCATCAGCAGGCTCTTGATATTCTTGATATGGAAGAGCCAATCAACAAAAGACTATTTGAAAAATACTTGAAGGATGAAAGTGGTTTGAAAGATTCTACCAGTGACTGGGAGATGTCACAATCCTCTGTAAGTAGCATTTTCAAAAATGATGTTTTCATAGTTGGATAAGAATTTTACTAGAATACAGGGATTTATCACAAAGGAGTATCACTAGCACCTTGACTTAAAATTAAGTGGGTTTTTAACTTTTATTATAGGATAATGAATATTTATTCCAGAAGTATTACTGTTATTTTCATTTAGTCAGCAAACCTATATTACTAGCTGCCTTGATTAGTGCCTACATTAAATAGTAATACTGGTTTGTCACTATTACTAGTGCTGTGCAAATGCTTGCTTAAAATTAATAATGGAAAATTTCTAGTGAGTTCTGTGTAATCTATCTAAGACCTGGTCTACACTACAATCTTAGGTTGATGGAATCTGCCTTATGTTGACCTGTTAATGTATGCATCTACACTACCAGGTCCCTTCTACCAACCTACCTCACCTGTAACATCAACTTCATTATTCCACCTCTGCAAGAGGCATAGTGTTTAAATCGATGTTGATGGATCTAAGGAAAGGCAACGTAGACACAGCATTATGTAAATCGACTGAATTGGCCTCCAGGAAGTGTCCCACAATGATCCTCTGTAACTGCTCTGGGGATCATTGTCAACTTAGTTTTACTACAGCCAGATAAACAGAAAATAGCCCCTTTCCCTGTTAAAGCCCTGGGAAATTTTGAATTCCCATTTCCTATTTGATCAGTGTGGAGAGCTCACCAGTGCAGCTGTTAATGACGACTCAACACCCCAAACATGCTTCAGCCTGGAGTACACAGCAGGTGGGATCTTATCAGTCAGTGGGGAGAAGAGTCTACAGGCACAAGTCCAATCATGCTGAAGAAATGTAGACATCTATGAAAAGCTTGCACAGGGTGTGGTGGAGAAGTGTTACCTTGGGGACACCCAGCAGTGCCACATGAAAATCTTGTTCTGCACCACAGACATGCTGCTTCTACAATGAGCCATTTATGATTCTCAGCACCACTACCCCCAAACACAGCATGGAAATCTTTCAGGAGTCTTGAGTCTCTGGCAACCTTCAGCAACAATGAGGAGGACTGGAAGAGTGGGAGGAGGAGAATGGGAAACAGGCAGTTGGAGGAATCAATTAATCTTGAAAGGCAGGAGCTATTTTTAACTCCAGTGCAGTCCCTCCGGTTGCAGGACAGCATGGTGGCTAACCATGAAGCTGGGGAAGGAACCTCTAGTGAATATGCAATTCCACTCAAATTGTCAGAGTTGCACGCTCTTATATTTTATGTGTAATATGAGAAAAAAGTGAGGTGCAGTGATTATCTGCTTCCCAGTGGCTGCTCCAGTTACACAGAGGGTGCCCTGTGGAAAATATTGTGTATGTACACTGGGATGTCCTGGGAATCCTCCATGGAAATCTCCAAGAAGCTTTCATGGAGATGTTCTGCAGTCGTTTGCAGAAGACTTCTGGGGGGGGAGCTGACACATTTCTTCCCCACAGGAGGACCCTTTTTCCCATGACACTCCAGCATTAACTCTGCTGGCATCATTGCAGTACACAGCATAGCAGCACGAGACACATATAATATTATGTACTATTAAGTCTTTTAGATTAACATACCCCCTTCCTTGATAAACTAGTGATAAGAGACAAAGGACCAGCCTCACCTCTGACATACCAAAAGAGTCCGATGGCTCAAGTTCATTCTCAGGTAGGAGGTGGAGAGCATAGGAGAAGCTAGAGAACTAAAAGCTATAGAAAGACTATAGAACCTAACTTAGAGTTTAACTTAACTACATAACTTAAGAACTAAGAATTTAGAACTATGACCAAAACTGCAGAAAACTATAGAGAGAACTACATAAAACTATAGACAGAACCAGAGAAAAAAAAATGTAAAAAATGATCTAAGAACAACTATCTCACCCACTTTCTCACTTAACTTTCTCACCCACAAAATACCAAGGTACACTTACCCTTTATGCAGGCATGTTCAGATGTATTAATGATGTAAAGACATATTAATATTCTTGCCTATTAAGGAGTTCATTCTTATTTCTGTTATTTCTGTCCTAACTGGTTATTTTCATGTTCTTTGTGGTGTACCTGTTAAGTTTATAGAGGACATGAATTTAAGTAGCCACCATGCCTTAACGCATCCTCACTTACCTAGGATAAAAACACAAACGTATATACACACTTTATGCTTTAGCTCATCATTGTCTTATCTGAATATACGTATGCTAAGTTGTCTCAGCTCATCATACAGAATGTGGCCTGTAGGCCCCTTGCGTTACAGCCAGAAATATTGTAACACAAATCTAAAAACTATTATAATAAAACAAACAATTAAATTCATAAGAAAAGATAGATACATAATATAAGCAAGTATATTAGTCTTATGGGCTACAACAAAAACTGCAATTTGGTCCCTAGTCTCAAAACAACATCCTTGTTGCTGTGGCGGGAGGAGATGGCATTGTGCACTGGTCCTCTTGATGCTGGTTTCCTACGAGCTGCTGCACAGGTTCCATTGCCCAGGCCACTGAGACATACTCACCATAGCTGGAACAGCAGACCAGTTCATTGACTAGCTAAGGATTCTGATTATGTTCTGGCTTGCACTTGAGTGTAGTAAGAGGAGTGTTTTTTAAATAGCAACCTTGTGCTAGGTCCATGGTATGCATTGGTAATGGTTACCTTGTGCTTCACGTGTATTACAGTGGAAAGCATGGTTTTCAGCACATCCTCCACACCAGCAGAGAGGCTTTCACGGATTAGAAGGTGTAAAAAAAGAGAATGAGTTATGACATGTACAATGAGATGTTGTATGCCTCTGGGACAGCTAACAAGGAGCTAAGAGCCTACAGGATTTCATTGTCTGAAAAACTAGGTATGGACTATGGGTAGCATCCCAGGAGCATGAGTGTGCCACACAGGATGAGATGCTGCAGGTTCTGAGAGACCAGTCAGATATAGTGAGGCACCCCCTCTCCCAAATACTCCAGGAGGTGGCGGCAGGGGAGAAAAGTGCTGTATCCCTTCTAGTCAACCTTGGGGAGGGTATTAAGAATGAAAGGTGGCCTTTTGAAAACCTTTGATGGTCAAGACTTCTTTCATAAACAAACCGAACTTGTTTCTCCCCTCCCAGTTTTATCACACTGTTTGCCCAAAGGTTAAATTATTTTCTTGGACTTTCAGTTTCTTTGTTTGTGCAATAAAAGTCAGTGATTCACAAATTAAATGCTGTCCCTGAGGTCTAACCTAGTAAGCAAACTGCAGTGTTCCTTTATATGTCCAAAAGCATATTCCACCACCATTCTGCACCTGTTCATCCTATTATTGAACTGCTCCTTACTGCTGTCGAGATGGCTGGTGTAGGGCTTTATGAGGCAAGAGAGCAAAAAGGGTAGACTGGGTCTCCCAGACTCTCTACTGGCATTTCAACATCATCAGTGGTTATTTTGCGATCTGGAAAGAATTTCCCTGATTGCAGCTTTCTGATTAAGCCCGTGCTCCTAAAGTTGCACATCAACCATCTTTCCTGACTATCCCACGATGATATCAGTGAAACAACCCCCATGATCCACCAGCGTTTGTAATACCACTAAAAAGTATCCGTTTTGGTTTATGTACTCTTTGGCAAGGTTGTTTTATGCCATCAATTGTCCCACTGCAGTTAGGGAACCCCAACAAGGCAAAACCATCCGCTATGTCCTGCATTTTCCACAGAATCACTGCTCTTTTCTGCAGAAATTGATTAATGGCTTTGCATACTGGTATCTTCCACAGAGCGATCACCACTCGCTTCTCTACTGCCAGAGCAGGGCTCATTTTAGCGTTACTGCGCTTCGGGACTGAGGAAAGCTCTGCAAACAGTTCCTGGAAAGTGACCTTCCACATTCAAAAGTTCTGCAACCATTGCTTATCATCCCACAGCTGCATAATGATGCGATCTCACCAGTTAGTGCTTGTTTCCTAGGATCAGGAGCAGCACTCCACCATATTCAGCTGCTGCGTGACTACCAGTAGCAACCGGGAATTATTTTGTTCTATCGCTTGCAGCAGGGCTGTTTGAATGACATTTCAGTGTTCCATGTGGTGACTCCTATCTCAGTTCTAGATTGTAGAATACTGTAGAATAAAGTGTGAGGTGTTTGTGATGCTCACAACAAGAGTGCACAGCTGAGTGGGATCCATGCTTCTCTGGCTATGGGATACATGCGGCTAACCCATGCCTCCAAAAAAAGATGCAATATCAGGGGAGGGAGGGAGGCAGGAAACTGCACGATGGGGGGGCTGTAATGCCATGTTCCTATTCCTCCCTGCAACAGTGTTTTGGTCCAGTGAGACTTTGCAAGTCCTTCCCAAACCCACTGTGGCGAGTTGCACTGTGAGTTAGCTATCCACAGTGCACCGCTCTGTGCATTGATACAAGGCCTGCTAGCGACAATGCACTCCAGCAACACAATGGTCATGGTTTACATAATGTTGTAATGTAGATGTGCCCTCAGTTTGTAAATAAATAAATTCCAAATCTACCAGGTTATGAATTGAGCGTTGGACTTCAGGTTCTTGGAATAGTAACAATAAGGGAATGAACTACTTCAGCCCTTCAGGTATTTTATTTAAATGTTCACACTGGCTGTGTCTTCACTAGGAGTACGGGAGCACAACAGCAGCTGCCCCATTGTAGCACATAAATGTAGGAACTCAGTACAGCTATGGGAGGGGTTCTGCCATGGCTGTAGTTAATTTACCTCCCTGGGAGACAATAGCTAAATCAATGAAAGAATTCTTCCAGCAACCTAGTGCTATCTTCATCTGTGGTTAGACTGGCTGAACTATGTCACACAAGGGTGTAGATTTTTCACACCCCATGGCAATTTAGCTATGTTAATCTAATTTTTTAGTGTAGACCTGGCCTTAATCTCTTAGTGCTACTGTCAAGGGGCTGTTGTTTGGTTATACTTAAATATTAATTTAGATTAAGATAGTGTGTGATTTTTTTAAGTGAACTAGCAATTTCTGAGAACTCCAACTATAGACAGGCCCTTAAATACCAGCATTAAAAATCACTTACCTACTTGCAGTAGCAAGTAGGAGTTGCCCTTGGGGAATTGGAGTACCAGCGTGGGCTGAACCATCAACTTCTCTAGGACTTAAGATATAATTTTAAAAAAATTTGGTTTCAGTGATAATCTTTCAGGTATGAAGATAGCGCATTCCATCCTTTTGAGTGACAGACATAGCTCCACTGCCTCTGGTACTGCTCAGAGGTTTCTCAAAAAATACCAGAGAGAAAAAGAAAATACAAATTGGGCTGCAATAATAGTTTTGCTCTAATTTCAGTTGTTGAGTTTAATGTGTGAGTGCTGAATGGTATTGGTGGTCTTGGGTTTCCAGGAGGTCAGACTAAATAATCTGGTGGTCTCTCGTGGCCATAATCTTTGACAATTTTATAATAGTTCTGAATCCTGCGGTTAACAGTGAAATAGTTTGTTGTTAAATAACTCGTACCAGTTTCACTTTGCTGTTGCGTAGAAATCTATTACTCCAGGGATGAGGGACACAAACATGGAGTCTGGAGGACTGGGATTACACTTTCTCTTCCCCTTCTCATAAACCCTTCAAATTTTGAGGTTAGGCAAAGAGTAAAATAAGAAGGATCACTCCATATTTACTTAAGATATGGAGCTTAATGAGTAAGTTGAATGCCACAATTACCTAAGTTATTGATTCCCTCCCCCCTTCCCGCATAATATTCATGATATACTGAAGTGAAAATTTTCTTTGGCTTCAGAGCATCTGGTGACTCAGCACCCTTTGGATTAGATTTATTACAAAAGCTGCTGACTGGTAGTAGTCATTATAATTCTGTTTTGACTACTTACATAGAGCTTTCATTGCCATGGTCTCTGAATCTCATACAATCTTCAATGCATTTGTCCTTTCAATAGCCCTGTACTATATTATCCTCACTTATGCCAATGGGAACTGAAGCACAGAGACTGAAAAAACCCATATACAGTGAGTGGCAATCACGGCAGCACATCTCAGAGCCTGGGTCTACCGATTTGGGCTCTCGGGCCTAACACTACAACACTAAAAAATAGCTGTGTAGATGGTTGGGGTCTAAAGCCTAGCAGGGAGTCGGGCACAGCTATTTTTAATGTTTTTAATGTCTTATCACAAGTGCCTGGAGCTTGAGTCTATAGACCTCGACTCTGAGACTTGCTGCTATTCACTGTGTAGATACACTCTGTGACTTGCAAAAAGTCAACAGTCTGTTGCAGGGGAAGGACCTGAACTCTGGTCTATAAATTACCTAGCTAGTGCCCTAACTACTGGGTGATCTTTCCAATCATTGTTCAAGCTTGCTGCAGAACTATTTCCATTATAATCACCTGTTTTTATTGATTCTATAACTTTCTGAAATAGCCACGTTTTGGGATAAAGGTTTTTGTTATTGGTATCTGCCCAAATGATTTTTGTAATATTTTAGCCAATTGGTTTTGGCCTTTTGTCATCTCTAGCTGGGTGCATTGTTTCTTATGTCTAACCCATTTCCCATCCCACCACTCCCCATCCTCCTGTACCAAGAACTCAAGCAGATTAGGCGCTGATCCTACAAACCAGTTCATGTTGAAAAGTTGTTTTCTGATTGTGAAATGGTATAGTAAAATCAGTGCTCTCTTTAATAATCAGCAAGGGCTCTAGTTCGAATTATTCCATATTAGTCTTCTTATTTTTGTTATGTGTTTAACATGTTCTCATTTGGCTGTAGACAGCTTAATGTATTAATTTTGGCTTTAGATTATTAGCAACAATGTATATATCAAGGCAGTATTAGAAAACCAGATTCCACCATATATGAATTGCTTTTTACTTTTCAGGTAGCCCTTTTGATTTGTGCTCAAAACCAAATTACATACATTGATTCAGTGTCTGACCTCCAGCCCTGCTTTTCCATCACTAGATTAAGAGCTCTATTTGCCTTTTGCGAGGGAAGATCTATGATGCTCTGGACAATAGAACCCTGGCAACATACAGCTACAAAGAAGCCTTGAAACTTGATGTTTACTGCTTTGAAGCATTTGACCTTTTAACATCACACCATATGCTAACAGCACAAGAAGGTTTGTATAGCAGCATTTATTTCTCAAATATAAATGAAATCATCTCCAGTTTGACCGTATATTTTGTTCGCTAGAGAAAAGTTAGAGTAATCAGTTTAAAATATTTTTGAGAGAATATTTCTTGCCTGAATATTAGCAACTATTAGTTATATTTAATGGGGTAAAACTATAAAACATATAGGCTGTAGGTTTAAGCAAAAAAAATCATCAGTGTTTCTCAACCTGCAGGGCACAACGGCCAGGTGGGTCATGAGTGTGTCACCACTGGGTTTCATAAACAGAAAATCTATAAAATCCTGCAGATGCTAGGAGAAAGGTAAACCCAGCCCTATCATCTTCAGTTCCTAACAAGCAGGCCCACTGTTCCCTACCCAGAGTTAGCAGCCTTTTTTTAGGTGATGAAAATCTCAGTCTTTTGAAGCAGCACAGGACTGTGGAATTTGGGTTGCTTATGGAAAGAAGTTGGATTTGGTATTTTGGATATTACATTATATTGCTTTAGAAAATACCTTGCATTTCTGTGAGAGACCTTAGCTCACAGAGTAAGTATAAAGCTGTGGTACTCCATCTTTATGTTAACTTTAATTTAAAACTGCAGAAGGAGGAATTGAAAACAAAGAGGATTCAGTCATTTACTTCCATATTGATCAATATTATCAAAGCAGAGTACAGCCAATTGGTCACTTTCGGTATATTTATGATGTGGTGTTCTATTTGTGCTATTGGGATGAGCATCGCAAAACTTTCAATAGCCTTTGGGTTCAATGAAAATCAGTTCTACTTTGAATGCTTGCTCATGTCGATTCCATTCTACGTGTGTGCACACGTACTGAAATTTCCCTCCCTTCCCTCTCCCCCCACCCCCAACGGTTCCATAGGACCAGCTCCAATACCTTGTGCTAGCCCTGCACCCCCTCATTTCCTTGTTTCTGACCATGACTGTTGCTGGAACTCCCCTTGGACTTGCGATCACAATCATCTTTAGTATCATTGCTGTTAGATAGGGTTCCTTTGTTTGTTAGTCTAGTTGTAATAGTTATACTTAGTATAAATAGTTAATAGTAATTAGTTAGTTAAGGACATTCACCCACTAGTGGGGCAGGCCCCAATCCCTGTGGTTCAAACTCTGTGGCCTGCAACAAGCCCTTCCTACTTAGCGACTTCCACGACAGCTGCTTAAAATGTTTGCAAGAAGCGCATAAGAAGCACAAATGCGCTACTTGCAGGGGTTTTAAACCCAGAATGAGGATGGACAGGGACATTCTGGCTGAAAGCCCTGCTAAGGCCAGCCCTGGCGCCCTCCCTTGCTGATTCAGTACCGAGTAGGTCAGCCTCGATGTACAGCATGCCACCCTACCACTCCGCATCACCTATGTTGAGGCAGAGAAAGAAGCGTCCAGTGGAGAGGGGCTGCTCCAAAGAAGTTCAAGAATGAGACTCTGGGCAGAGGACCTGTGTTGGCCCGGCCGCCCGTTCCAGAACCTCAAGATCAGAGCTCTCCATCCACAGCTCCATCAACTATGAGGAACCAACTCCAGTGAGCATGAGGGGTCCTCTCCAGCTGACGGTACCATAAATGCCAAAGGCATTTCAGGCAGCAAGGGGCCTCATGGTCCTACCATTGCCTCTGATTTCCAGAACCTTGGCACTGGAAAGGGGAAGAGCATCGGTCTTGAGGGGAAAGCTCATGATGGACGCCTCCCCTTCCCCCAGTGATTACACCATTCACCTGTGCTGTGATGCTCTTTGATGTCTCCAGTACCTCGGTCGCCAGTGTGGAGGAGGTCCATGCATTCTAGGCACCGTTCCTCAAGATCCCTCTTATAATTTCTCCTGTCAGCATGCATGCATCGATCAGAGTGGCACTATTCTCTGGATCCGGTATACCACCTTTGACCTAAAGGATGCATCTTTCCATGTCTCAATCTTCCCTGGGCAGAGAAGATTCCCTAGGTTTGTGTTGAGTTACAACCACTACCAGCTCACAGCACACCTTTTCAGCCTTTTGTTGGTCTCAAGAGTATTTATGAAATCACTGGCCATGGTGCCCACGCATTTAAGGCATAAGGGGGTTCAAATTTACCTCTACCTGGATGATTAGCTAGTCAAAAGCAAGTTCTGGTCACAGATGCACAAGAACCAGTACAGGATATATGAGAAGTGGCCACCTATCTTCAGTACATACCTTTATGTCCCACTACACCATAGTGCAGTAGGCTTGATATGATGCCAGGTTTAGGAGAGCAGTTCTGCAGATAGCACATCCATGAACTCTGAGCCCATTTTTGACAATATCATTGGTGAATTATCCAGAATGGAATCAACAGGAGCAAGAACTCAAAGATGGAAAGATAGTTGCTTATCTTCAGTAACTGTTGTTCTTCGAGATGCATTGCTCATGTCTTTTTCCATGACTTTTCCGCCATCCCCACCATCATGGTGGCAAGAAGGAACTGAGGGTGTGTGGAGCCGGAACAGCCTCATATACCGCGGCATGAGCACGTGGCCGCAAAGGATGCCAGAGCCAGTCCTACTGATACTGCCAAGGAAAAAAAAATTCTGGTAACTGTGCACAAGGTTACACAATACCTAGGATGGTATGGACATGAGCAACACATCTCGAAGAATAACAGTTACTACAGGTAAGCAACTGTCTTTTCTTTACAACTTGTTGAATTTTTTTTTGTTTGTTTACATCAAACATAGTTTACCTCATGTTCATATTTTTTTTAATTTACTCAGAAAAAGAACTTCTTGAGTCTCTACCTCTTGGTAAACAGTGTACAGAAGAAGAACAAGAATTGCTCCATTTTCTGTTTGAGAACAAACTGAAAAAGGTAAAAATCTGATTAATCCTATTGAAATCTTGACTTCAAATGTAAGTACCATGCAAAATACTTTTGTCATCTTCAAAAAAAATCACAATTTAAAACTTGTTGTATGGTTTGATTAAGTACAGTGACCAAGTTGCCATTATATCTCTCCATTAATAGAAGTGTAATCATTTCATATAGATTTCCTTTAGTGTATTTTATAGCCTTACTTGATGAAAATCTCTAATTCTGGCTGATTTTGAATGTATTACTTCCAAAGTGTTTTTTTCTGGAGATATCACAGTAGTATTGGCCAGTGGAGGACAGTTAATGCTATGGCACTCACACCATTGTGTCTTTTTCAGTGATCACTGTTCAGCTTCTGACTGTCAAATATTTTTCATTTTTAGAAGCTGTTTGTGTCAAGGGTCATAAAGAAATGCATTACTAAAGGTTACGGTTTTATAGTCTGTGCAGGCTATTTGTATGGAGTCCAAGTTTGATGTTCAAAAAATGCATTGATCCTTAAATGATCATTTTCAGAATTAAAAACAAATATTGAGAGACCATTGCTTATATTGTCTCATTTTATATCATTTATGTTACAATTATGTTTTTCAGTATAATAAGCCAAGTGAAACAATAATTCCTGAATCTGTAGAGGGTCTTCAGGACAATCTGGATGTAGTAGTTTCATTAGCTGAAAGGCATTATTACAACTGTGACTTTAAAATGTGCTACAAGCTTACTTCTGTGTAAGTAAATGAAGCAATTTTGATATTTATTTGAAATTTTTTTTGCTACTGTTCAGATGGCATACAGAAATAAACGCTATAATCAGAAGTTCACCCAAATATATTATTTACTCAGTTGTTTAACGTATATTTTGCAAACTAATGTTGTCTCATCTACAGTAATCCTCAGGCAGTTTAATCTAACATTTGCAGCGAAGTTTGTTATAAAATGTTGTAAAATCATATATTTTTTAAGGTCTGACAAAAAACAGAATACTCAGCCTTTGTATGATGCCACCTTATGTTAAACCTAGATTTCCTCCGTGCGAGTACTTTTAAATGAAAGTTTTATAAAGTGAAGGTTTTAAAGCTTTAACTTTTGTTTTAAAATATAGTAAATCTTTGCTTGTCTAAACAAAGCCAAAAAACCGACATACAGGATACAACTTTGACTCCAGTGCTGGCAAGATTTGGGAATATTGCAGAGGCAAATATTAGCCCCTGTTGTGAAGTGTAACACCCAGAATGAAATCATGGCCCCATTGGAACAAATAGCAAAACTGCTATTGACTTCAGTGGAGCCAGGATTTCATACCTTATGTAAATTTTGCAGCACCCTCTTCCCATTCATCACACCTCTCAACATGAGGAAGAATCATTAATTCCATGGGGATTTGTTCAACTGCCCTTTGTCAGAAGGAGAGTTGTGACAAACTCTAGAGCATTTGCAGTGGGAGTCTCCTCAGAAGTCTGAATCCCTGCAAAATGTTGAGCTTCCTACAGTAAGGGATTTGGGGACATTTTAGAAGCTTTAATGCTGATTTGTTCATTTCCCATAATCTCAGATATTTGAAAAATGACACTAAAGTGTTGCAGCTTGAAACATTGTTACAGTGTTTCCATTTTCTTAGGGTGGAATCTAAAAATAGAATATTTGATGTAAAGCGTTCTGTGAAAAGTTGCTGTTTATCCCTATTCACCAGAGAGATGGTTGTCAGGATGCAAGGCCATCTGAGGAGGACAGAGAAAGGGGAAAATGTTAAGGCTTTTCGTGTTCCAGACGGATTTGTGTGTCCTATAAGATGGATCTACAGAAAAATACATACACTGCTTTCCTTTTGCTACCTAAGTGTAAAACAAATGCAGTGCAAATAGTATTCTGTTTGCCTAATGTCTGTTCCATCTGCCACAATTTCTTGGTAATTATCTGTTAGCTAAATTACTTTCTAATTATTTTGTTGTGTGGTTAGCCTTTATTGTGCTACCAATGAATGATAGTGGCCACTTGTGAAGAGATCATGATTATTATAGATTAATGATTAAAGTACTAACAATAACAATAATTTTGTTTCCAACTCAATTAAATGATTTTAACCATTTCTTTTACAATAATTCTTGCTGTTTTGTATTTTTAGAGTAATGGAAAAAGATCCTTTCCATGCAAATTGTCTACCTGTGCACATAGGGACACTTGTGGAGCTAAATAAAGCAAATGGTAAGAAATATTATTGACTAAACTTTTGTCATATGATTAGAGTCAGATACCAGATTTTTTTTAAAGAACATTTAGATTTTCCTACTATCTTTAGATTAGCCTCTAAAAATAAAATCATGATTTCTCAACTCTTAGACCTGAACCAGCAGAAAATATCTGACCTTCTGCATCCAGTTTCCAAAGGATAGCCATAAAGAAAAGGATAGAGTTAAAAACCCTCGCAACAGGGAGTTGGATTACTGCACAGGGAAGGGAGCTCATGCAAATGATTTTCCTATACCTTTTATCAATCTTCTCTGTATCCTATTCCTTGGGCTATACAGCTAGTGAGTTACTACTGTGAGCCAATCTATTCTTGCTTCATTTCTGCCATGTGTTCAACAGCCTGGTAAATGTAACTTTTTTTTTCCGCAACAGTGGAAGAAAATTTATTTTAAGCAAAGGTAGAGGAAATTTTCAAAAATGGCTACTTAAAGCCACAAAATGCATGAGCATATCTATATGTGTGCCAGAAATTTTCAAATGTTTTCATAGTGTGAACTTCATCTTAATAGAGAGCATTTCACAGACTGTCTCTCATCCCACTTGCAATTCTATAGATCTCTTTTTCTTTCTGTCAAGATGTTGTTCACAAGTACTCAACATTCTTGTGTTAACTATAGCAATAGTTTGTGTAGCCCAAATGTCTGCTACTTGTTTCCCACTGCTTGTACAGTCATATAGGCTCTTTCTAAAGAAGGTCTTTGGAAAGAGTTGGAAATGAGACTGAGGAGCCATCATCAAATGACATGTAATCTCTGGACCACAGTTTGGGAAATGCTAACATAAGTGTTGACATTTGTATACACAAATGGGCCATTATAGGCTTGTCTGAACAAATCGTTAATGTGTGGCAAGCTGCAGCACTAACTGGCCATATGGACCATGCAAAAAATGTTTCCTAGTGCACTTTGAGCTACTTCTCTTTGGAATGGGAACTTTTATTCACTTGGTAACAGGGTTCACAATGCTAATTAATGTGCAGCATGCTAAACTGTTACCGAATTGTATCCCTGCTTGTCGCATAATAATTTTTCATCTAGGCTAGTCCTTAGTATGCTAAATCTTGTTTCCGTACGATAGGTGTGCTTGCACATTTTGTGGTTGCAATGTAGTTGGCCATTTTCAAAACTTTGGCCTGCAGTCTTTTTTGTGTTTCTATAGGTATGTGCTGAGCCAATTTAAAAAAATAAAATAAAACAGGAGGTATATTGCAAATAATATCTCTTATGTTGAAGAGCATTTTAACAAAGGAACACTATAGTTTATTTTGTCTGGAAAAAATATTATGCCCTCACATAGTTGCAAAATGTTGTGTGATTTTTTGTTATACAATGTAAGTTTTAGTGTCATAGAATATGTTGGACTTCTTAAAGTAGTTCAGTGATAATAAAAATATTTTTTAAAACTTTGCTAAGTAGCACCATTTGTACAAAAAAATAAAGATTTAAAAAATAGAATCTCTAAATTCAGTTGTTTAACTTTTTTAGCTTTTATTTTTCTACCATATTTTATTACATTAATTTTGAAACATTTTTGAAGATTTAAGTTAGTTCATGCTGTCAGCATTCCAGTTAGAAACAAATCACTGTCATTAGTTATTTTTAGTTACACACAGATGAATTTTTGAATTTTTAATGTACAGTAGAACCTCAGAGTTCCGAACACCAGGGTTATCAACTGACCAGTCAACCACACATCTCATTTGAAACTGGAAGTACATAATCAGGCAGCCAGGGAGTGGGGAGCAAATACAGTACAATACTGTGTTAAACATAAGCTACTTAAATAAAAGAAAAGGAAGCAGCATTTTTCTTCTGCATAATAATGTTTCAAAGCTTTAAGTCAATATTCTAACTTGCAAACTTTTGAAAGAACAAACATAATATTTTGTTCAAAGTTACAAATATTTCAGAGTTACGACCAATCTCCATTGTCGAAATATTCGTAACTCTGAGGTTCTACTGTATATTGCAAGCCTTTTGAAAATTGGAATATAGCAATCAGTATATGCTGTACTGTTAGTAGCCATATTAAAAATATAAGAATGGCCTTGCTGGGTCAGACCAGTGCTCTACCTAGTCCAGTATCCTGTCTTACGATAATGGCCAATGCCAGGTGCTTTGGAAGGAATTCTAAGTTGCTTTAAAGATATTGAGGCATTTAGTTGATATTTTCAAAGGTTCCTGATGGAATCAGGTTTACAGCTCACATTCATATACCCCTCACAAACCAATATTTTTCTTTTGGTGTTTAAGTGCAAAGTAACTATGAATACTCTAAAGTTTAAAATTTTGAAAAGTATGAGCCTGTAAATATTCAAGCAATATTAAATATCTATCATTAAAGAATGGAATATTTGAGTTGGTATATTAATTTGCAATTTGTAATATGAGATGATTTAGTGCTACTTTAGAAAAGTATATTGGCTAAAATATGTGTTGTTTTTGCCATACTTTAATTTTCTTGTTTTTTTCCACCCATACAGAGCTATTCTATCTTTCTCATAAATTGGTGGATTTGTACCCAAATAATCCTGTAAGTTGTTATAAGACTCTACAGTATGTGTACCTCCAACTTTGCATAGGTGAAAGCAACAGAAATTGTAATTTAATATTCAATTTGAGCAATCGAAATTCAGACTCAGGAAGGGAGAGTGGAAATGGTTAATTTTCTTTTTTTCATCCTGTACCATAATTTGATTAAATCAAGACAGTACATTTCGAATAAAAATATTTCTTTATATAAAATATATTTATATAAAATATATTCAACTTTCACCACTGATGTGGACCATGAAAACAGATACTCCAGCTAGATTTAAAAACAAATAGATAACTTTACAATCACTATAACACACTACTATTTTAGCTTAAGTAATTAAAAGGTAATGTTGTGTTTCATAGCATAAAATGATTATCTGCAGCAGTCAGGGAGGATTTCTCCTCAAAAGTATTAACATTTTTTATTGAAGTTCTTCATGTTTTGGAGCATCAGGTCTTGCTAAGTCGTTTAAAACCCTTTGCTTTAAACAATAATTAGTTTAAGTAACTTAAAACTTCATTCCCCTTACTGGGGAGATATGTGCAGGAAAAACATTTTCTCTGTTTCATAAAATTGTTTCCAATGCTTTTTGCATAGTTAACTCAAAAGGCATTGTGTTTTAAAATTTCAAACTTGGCATCAATAAGGATTTACTTTTAGGTGTATGAATACATTTGTTTTACAAACAGTGTTCTGACAGTTTGAAAAGTGATGCACTGTGCTCTAAAATCAGCAGTGCATGGAGGTACAAAGTGTTGGAGTATAATCATATATAACTGAGCATGTATCTAGGTCAGTGGATTTCAACCAGTGTGCTCTAGCACACTGTGTGCTGTGAGAACTATCCAAGTGCGCGATGAAATTTTATACAAAGGTATTGAAAATCCATGAAAAATAAACATTATTTCATCTCAAACAATTTTCTATCCAACCAAAATTAAAACTCATAAAACTCATGAAAACTAATCTTCAAATTAAAAGCGAGGTATCAGTCTTTCAATTCTAAAATGTCAACATTCTAAATGCAGGTGGCCAAAGGGTAAAATTGAGATGACATACTTTTTTCCGGTGGATTTGAAACATTAATGTATTTGATCCTTCCTTAGCTTTAGCTTATTGTGTGCACTATGTTGCAAACCTCTCTAGTAAGACGTAACCATTAATAAATGTAAGTAAATGTGACATTTATGAGCAATCAATTCAGCTGAAAAAAAGTGGGTGTGCTATGGAATTGTTCGTCTCATTGAAGTGTGCTGTGTTACTGAAAAGGTTGGTAACCACTGATCTAGGTTACTATATGTTGAAATAAATAGAGCCTCATGTATTCAATGAGTACTGTTTCAGCTAAACACATAATCTGTATAAATATAAGAACTAATCAAATAAACACTGTTTGGAGAATGTCCCCATCACCACAAATATCAATGAATTTAAAATACATCTATTATATGAATCTGAGTTGCATTTGTTTGATTTGTAGAGAGACAAGGTGGCTGAGATAATATTTTTACTGGATCAGCATCTGCTGGTTAAAGAGACAAGCTTTTAAACTTATATAAAGCTCTTCTTCAGCTCTGAGAAAATTTGAAAGCTTATTTTTACCAAAAGATATTGGTCAAATAATAGATATTACCTTAGCTAGTTGTGTGTTTGTAATACCGTGGGACCATCATGGCTGCAATAACACTGCAAATAACTTTCTTTGATTGTGTGATCACAGTTTTCTCGTTTTTAGACAACAAATGTAATGTAATGTAAAAACCCACTGAATTCTAAGTGCTAATCTAAATTTTAGATTAAAGTCCTTCTTTGGAAAGACAGTTGTATAGTTCTACATGTGGTATGCAAACTCCTAACCAATGCTACTGAGTTCCAGGAATGTTCCAGCTTTTAGGATGCTGCAAATATCCCCTTGTGGTACATAATATTTGAGGCTTTAGAATTACCTTACTGGTTGTTTTGTGGCTAGTTGCAGGTATATAAGGGACCTTCAATTTGTGTCTGGAAAATTTTTCTGGGTTTTAATTTGAAAAAAAAAAAAAATCCTGTTACAAATCGCTCAAAATGGTTTATAGTGGAAATAGGACTAGCTATGCCAATATATGCTGCTATAATAATTTGAAACTCTGAGTGATGATTTCAAGCAAAATATTGTAACTTCTCTGAATGCTATCTGTTCCCTGTCCTGTATCATTATTTGTAGAGTGTCATTTTCATCATCTTAGTCTTGTTCTTTTGAAATTATGTTTAGGTCTCATGGTTTGCGGTAGGATGTTATTATCTCATGGTTGGTCACAAAAATGAACATGCCAGAAGATATCTCAGGTAACAGCTTACCAATAATATTGGATTTATTAGTGTGTTGCTTACAACTGTTAGGTCAGTATTTTTCAAGATTTATTTTCAAATAAAGAATAGTTATCTATTGAAGTATTACATAAGAGTTGTTCATTGTAAATAAATATAATTACAGTAGCCTAGGAATCCTGGCTGCTGTATATCCCCCGTCTCTACACTTCCTTTGGTATGGCAATCCTTTGATATGGCAAAGCAATCAAAAAATGTTTTATTACAAACTGGCCTCATTCAGAGGATATGGTCATCCAACTAATGCAAGTGAACCCAGTCCCTGGATCCCACGTGCTTCCAAACTAACTGATTCTTGGGTAGAGTCTAAGACCATGTCTACTCTACCACTTTTGTCTGTAAAACTGTCACTCAGTGGTATGAAAAACACACTCTTGAGCAACGTAAGTTACACCAGCAAAAGTGCAGGTGTGGACAGTGCCATCTTGGTGGGAGTGCTTCTCACACCAACATACCTACTGCTGCTCATGGAGGTGGTTTTATTGTGCCGGCGGGAGACCTCTGAATGAATAGAGATGGGTTTTCTAATGTAATATAATAGTTTGTTTTTGTTGCTAGGTTTTGTTTTGTTTTTTTAAGATTTATGTGTAGCTATAAAGACTACACACCTCTAAGGCACACTTTCACACTGTTAAATTGTTAGTTCCTTGCAGTAAGGATTTAGTTTGTCAGTTTACCTTTGGTGTTTTGCTATGCACACTTAACAACATTATCTAAATAATATAGTTTGGAAATTTTCTAAAATCAGTTTAGAAAATGAGAATACATTATTTTAAAATGTTAAATAACTTGTGTCCTGTCCAAAAGGTCACCTTTCACCAGGATGATAAACTTTTATTAGACAAACTTCTTTATCAAACACTCATTAGTTTAGTGCAAATGTATTAAATGAATACATGAGTACACAGACTATTTGTGCTTCAGCAGACTTATTGCTTAAGTGTTCTACTAAGATGAATATAATTTCAGATCTAGTTATAATGTGTTGGTCTGTTGGGGTTTTTTTGTGCATGTGTGTGTTTTAGCAAAGCCACTACACTTGAGAGAACCTATGGACCAGCATGGATAGCGTATGGACATTCATTTGCAGTAGAAAGTGAACATGATCAAGCAATGGCAGCTTACTTCACAGCAGCACAGCTGATGAAAGGGTATGTCAAAAGCAGACTTTGCCATTTTATATAGGATGAAGTTCTGAAAGACTTAAAAAAGACCTATGTACTAATGAATATCCTATATAAACCAACATCACTTTTTTCAGCTGTAAAAATATACTTAAGGCAATAACTCAAATTGAAATCAAGGGGGAAAAAATTATAAGTAGTGCTCCATAATCCTTCTGCTTGTTGAATACATAATTTATATTTGATTATTGTTTACAATTTTAGACAGTGTTACTACTACTGTGTCATTAATAAATCTGTTAGTCTTTAAAAGTGCCACAAGACTCTGTTGTCTTTCTACAATAGACTAACACGGCTACCCCTTTGGAATTAAAATCCAGTTATCTTTGTTTTCAGTTTATAGGTGAAGAAGCAAAACTGAATTAAACTCAAAACTAACTTGGCGATAGAAAAGGGACATACACACACATTTCTAGCTAAAGTACTAGTAAACATTAGAATGAACATATTACCGCTAAATACTTTCCCTCAAAGTATTCTTCAAGTTAGTTCTTCATTTGGAATCCATTTCATGTAGTGTTACATGATCCATATTCTTTTTAAGTTATTGCACTTGTGGATCCCATCTAGTGTCCATGTGTCCCTGGAATTGGAACATTTTCTCTGGCTGTGTCCAATAGAAGTTGCACATGTGCCCTGCATGCCTCCCTCTGTACTGTCACAGGGCATAAAGGGTCTTGCAACCCCAATCACCTTGGGCAGTGAGTTAGAACAACCTAAGTGTCCATCTGTAGTAATCTTTTTATTCAGTAATTGGTCTGATGTTAGTTAATTTGTTTATAGGTAGTAGATTAGTGTATCTACTACTGTTTTGTGATTGTCTGTTTCCGGTAGGTTTAAAATAAAAAAGCAGCTTATGACAGTGTCCAGATTTCTGGGCTTCAGGCCAGATCCCTCCTGTGGGGAGGGGGGGGGGGGAATTCTTCCCCTGACTGACACCTTTACTACCTGGTTGAGGAACAGATCATTGTAAGTGTGTGATTTGCAATCCTTCAAGAAGTACATACAAAAGGAGAGACAGTTCAAACTGAAGCTTTTTAGAAAGACTTTTATAGAAAGGTTCATGAGGGCTATGTTGCATTCAGTGCACAGACCTGATACAGATCTGTTTTCACAACTTACCCGTGCAATGCTTCTGTCACCAGAAATGTGACAGCTAATTCATAGAATCATAGAATAATAAGGATGGAAGGGACCTCATGAGGTCATGTAGTCCAACCCCCTGCTAAAAAGCAGGACCACTCCCACTAAATCACCCCAGCCAGGGTTTTGTCTAACCGGGCCTTAAAAATCTCCAAAGATGGAGATTCTACCACCTCCCTAGGTAACCCATTCCAATGCTTCACCACCCTCCTAGGAAGAAAGCTTTTCCTAATATCCAACCTCGACCTTCCCAGCTGTAATTTGAAACCATTTCTCCTTGTTCTGTCCTCTGTTACCCTCGAGAACAGCCTGGCTTCCTCCTCTTTGGAGCACCCCTTCAAGTAGTTGAAGGTTGCTATCAAATCTCCCCTCAGTCTTCTCTTCTGCAGACTAAATAAGCCTAGTTCTTTCAGTCTCTCCTCATACGTCATCTGCCCCAGCCCTCTAATCATTTTTGTTGCCCTCCACTGGACTCTTTCTAATTTGTCCACATCCTTTCGGTAGTGGGGAGCCCAAAACTGGACACAGTATTCCAGATGCGGCCTGACCAGTGTCGAATAGAGGGGAATTATCACATTCCTCGATCTGCGGGCAATACTCCTACTGATGCAGCCTAATATGCCATTGGCCTTTTTGGCAACAAGAGCACACTGTTGGCTCATATTCATCTTCCCGTCCACCATAACACCCAGGTCCTTTTCTACAGCGCTGCTATTTAGCCAATCGGTCCCCAGCCTGTAGCAGTGCATGGGATTTTTCCGTCCTAAGTGTAGGACTTTGCACTTGTCTTCGTTGAACCTCATGAGGTTTCTTTTGGCCCACTGTTCCAATTTTTCCAAGTCTCCCTGGATCCTGTCCCTGCCCTCCAGAGTATCTACTATTCCCCCCAGCTTATTGTCATCCGCGAACTTGCTAAGCATGCAGTCTATCCCATCATCAAGATCATTAATGAAAATGTTGAACAGAACCAGCCCCAGGACCGACCCCTGGGGCACTCCACTTGTTACCAGTTGCCAACTAGACATCGAGCCATTGATTCCTACCCGCTGAGCCCGTTGATCTAGCCAGTTTTCTATCCACCTTACGGTCCACTCGCCCAACCCATAATTCCTTAACTTGCTGACGAGAATGCTGTGGGAAACCATATCAAAAGCCTTGCTAAAGTCGAGGTATACTACGTCAACGGCACTTCCCGCATCCACAAATCCAGTCATCTCATCATAGAAGGAAATCAGGTTGGTCAGGCACGATTTGCCCTTGGTTAATCCATGTTGACTGCTCCTGATCACTCTATTTTCCTCCAAGTGTTTCAGGATGGATTCTTTGAGGACCTGCTCCATGATTTTCCCAGGGATTGAGGTGAGGCTGACCGGTCTGTAGTTCCCCAGATCCTCCTTTCTCCCTTTCTTGAAGATAGGTACTATATTTGCCTTCTTCCAATCCTCCGGGACCTCCCCCATTCACCACGAGTTCTCAAAGATAATGGCCAGCGGCTCTGCAATCACTTCAGCCAACTCCCTCAGCACCCTCGGATGCAGTTCATCTGGCCCCATGGACTTGTGCACATCCAATTTCTTTAAGTAGTCCCATACCTGACTTTCCATCACCGAGGGCCGCTCTTCTCTCCATTCCACGTTACCCTGTGTAGTAGCCTGGGAGCTGGCCCTCCCTGTGAAGACTGAAGTAAAAAAAGCCTTGAGTACTTCAGCCTCTTCTGCATCATCCACCACGAGGATGCCTGCCCCATTCAGTAAGGGACCTACACCACCCCTGATCCTTTTCTTGTTGCTAACATACTTATAGAACCCCTTTCTGTTATCCTTCACATCTCTTCCTAGCTGCAACATTGGCCTTTCTGATTTTATCCCTGCAGTCCTGAGCAATATCTTTATACGCCTCCTTCGTCATCTGTCCAAGCTTCCACTTCTTGTAAGCTTCCCTTTTATGTTTCACCTCACCACAGAGTTCTCTGCTAAGCCACGCTGGGCGCCGTCCACATTTGCTGTTCTTTCTGCACATCGGAATGTTATCTTCCTGTGCCTTTAACAGGGTTTCTTTAAAATACAGCCAGCTGTCTTGGACACCTTTCCCTTTCAGATCAGCCTCCCAAGGGATCCTGCCCATCAGCTCCCTAAGGGAGCCAAAATCTGCTTTTCTGAAGTCCAGGGTGTGTGTTCTGCTTCTTTCCTTCCTTCCATTGATCAGGATCCTGAACTCTACCATCTTATGGTCACTGCTGCCCAGGTTGCCATTTACTTCTACTTCCCCGATCAATTCTTCTCTGTTTGTGAGCAATAGGTCTAGAGGTGCAAGGCCCCTAGTTGGTTCCTCCAGCATTTGTACTAGGAAGTTGTCCTCAATATTCTCCAAAAACTTCCTGGATTGCCTGTGCACTGCTGTATTATCTTCCCAGCAGATGGCAGGATAATTGAAGTCCCCCATAAGAACCAGGGCCTGCGATCTGGAAACTTCTGTTAGTTGTCCATAGAACGCCTCATCCACCTCCTCCTTCTGGTCTGGCGGTCTGTAGCAGACACCCACCATGACATCCCCCTTATTGCATTCTCCCCTAAACTTAACCCACAGACTTTCAACTGGCTTGTTTCCACTTTCACAGTGGAGCTCCGAGCAGTCATACAGCTCTTTTACATATAGCGCTACTCCTCCCCCCCTTCTTCCCTGCCTGTGCTTCCTGAACAATTTATATCCGTCCATGGCAGTGCTCCAGTTGTGCAAGTTATCCCACCACGTTTCTGTTATTCCAATTATATCATAGTTCTTTGTTTGTGCCAGTACTACCAATTCTTCCTGCTTGTTTCCCAGGCTCCTCGCATTTGTGTATAGACACTTAAAATACCGGGCCGATTGCCCTACTTTGCCCTGTCGATTCTCCCTCCTGTCGCATCTTCCTCCTTGCAATTTCTCCCGGTGTCCTCCTTCCCCACCCGCCTGAGGTATTATGACTTCATTAGGAAATAAACAATTATTTGATTTCTCG
>ML685801.1:12336381-12352695 GCA_007922175.1 Pelusios castaneus | reverse complement strand
TTAAAGGTCTGAATGACTCTAACTCTAAGGCCTGGTCTACACCTAAAATGTAAATCATTCTAGCTACATTTGTCCAGGGCTGAACACAGTAGTTAGTTCATGGCCTGAACACAGTAGTAAGGTCGTCCTAATCTCTGGTATGGACATCGCTAAATCAATGGAAGGATTCTTCTGTTGACCTCACTAGGTTATGCCATTTACATTCAGTCTTTGCCTGCTTCCCATCCTCTACTTGGTCCCTTTTCAGGGACCATTTTCATGAGCATGCCATGCATCAGGCAATAGATGAACACATCAAAGTAGGAGCAATAAAGATAGTAACTGAGGAATTTATTGGAAAAGGTTTCAATTCCCCTTATTTCCTTATAGTAAAAAATGAAGGACAGTGTACATCTGATTCTAGATCTTGGAAATCTCAACAAATTCATTCTACTTGCCATTTCTACAATGGTAACTCTCACTTCTGATATTCCTGCACTGTATCCTATGGATTGGTTCATTGCCCTCTTCTTTACAGGATTCTTATTTTCATGTGTCAGTACACCCTATCCACAGAAAATATCTACATTTTATGGCACAAGGGTGTGTTTACCAATTCTCAGTACCACCTTTTGAAATTTTATTAACACCATTGATGTTTAAAAAAATGCCTATCAGTGGTTGCAGTCCATGAACACAGTCAAGGGTTGTATTTTTACCTTTCCCTAGATGATTTTTTTTCTGTGGGAGAAGTCACAAAGGTAGACCATAATGATAGCAGAAAAAGATATTCATTTATTTTCATTCCTGCATTTGAGGATCAATTTTAAAAAATTGAATCTGATTCCGTCACTATCCCCACAGAGTTCATTGGTTCTCTCCTAGGCTCGGTAGCATCAGCTGCCTTCCCTCAACAGAGCAGATTTCAAGTAAAATAAATTCTGATTCTCCATTTCCATACCTGTCCTCTAACTGCAACAAGTATGTGCCTCAAACTTCTAGGCCATATTGCTTCCTGTACATTTTTAACTCCATTCACCAGGTGAAGTCTCAGACCAGGTGAAGTCTGTTTACAGACCCACATTCCACAATATATCTGTCAAGTTGTCCTGCAGTGGCTCAAGAGCATGGGTATCAGACGGTTAAGAAACAGAGCACAAATCCCATATTATACTTCAACTTCACCAACCATTTATCAGGTGCAAACTCCTCAGGCACTATAATAACCTTAATGTGGAGTCACAGACAGAAATACTCCAATCTGCCTTGCTACCAGGTAATCTTACCTTTGTGATACATGGTTCCTTACATTTTGAGGCACAGCAATATTTCAAAGGACCAGTCACTTATCCCAGATCATTGCACTTTAGATTTGACACCAAAAACACTTATAGCCAGTGCTATAAACTACCTAAAGATTTATTGTATAGGAAGAAGAAATGAGAGTTATTTACAGGGTTAGAGCAGGTAAACATAAATACACACAAATGAGTTCCAATCTTAAGTTTCAAAAAATAATATAAGTTTATATAATAAACAAACATGATAGGTTATTTATAGCTAACCCAGGCTAAGCGTTAGGGGTCTTTTGTATATGCTTATTAAAGCTTGCCCTTAAGATCCAAGCAGCATAAAGATATAGTTTCTCCTTTTAGAGCTTTTTATTCCTTCTCCCCTTCTTTTAGTTGCAAGCTTAAGCTGATGGAAGGAATTCTCTTTCATATCTCCTTTTCATAGAAGTGTGGGAGTATAAGGGACCTCACTAGGTCTTCCAGTCAGTGCTGGATTTAGGCACAAGCCAAGTAAGCCATGGCTTACGGCCTCACATTATGAGAGGCCTCTAAATATGTCAAAGATAACGAAGAATATTGATCATAAGGTATTTGATAATGCAAATAAGGTTTTTTCCAAGACGTATTTTTAATTTAGTTGTTTTTTGTTGCATCTTTGCCAATATATATATATATGCAAATACAACAATTTATCATTTATTTTTTCATTACCCTTTCTGTTATAATGTAATACACTTTTTTCTCTTTTATTTTTTGTGATATGGGGCCTCTGAATCTTGTCATAGTTTAGGGCCTCAGCATATCTTAATCTGGCCCTGCTTCTAGCCCACTCCCCTGCACTCAAAGCAAGATTGCGTTAACTAGACCATTCCTTACGGGTGTCTGTCTAATCTGTTCTTAAAATCCACCAGTGATGGCGATTCCACAATCTCCCTCGACAATTTGTTTCACTGCTTAACTACCCTGACAGAAAGTTTTTCCTAATGTTCTACTTGCTGCAATTTAAGCCCATTTCTTCTTATCCTATCCTTGGAGATGAATGAGAACAGTATTTCACTCTCTTCTCCTTTATGTACTTGAAAACTGTTATGTCCCCCCCTCAGTCTTCTCTTCTTCAGAATAAACAAGCCTGTTTTTTCAACTTTTCCTCATAGGTCATGTTTTCTAGACCTTTAATCATTTTTGTTGCTCTCCTCTGGATTTTCTCCAGTTTGTCCACATCTTTCCTCAAATGTGGAGCCGAGAACTGGATGCAAATCTCTAACCAAGGCTTAATCAAAGCTGAGTAGAGTGGAAGATTTATTTCTTGTGTCTTGCTTACAACACTACTGCTAACTCATCACAGAATGATGATTAGTTTTTTTGCAACAGTGACACTGTTGACTTATACTTAGTTTGGGATCCACTACAGCCCCAAGGTCCCATTCTGCAGTACTCCTTTGTAGGCGTTTTCCCATTTTGTATGTGTGTGATTGATTGTTCCTTCTTAAGTGGAGTACTTTCTATGTGTCCTTATTGGAGTTTGTGTTATTTACTTCGGACCATTCTGAATTTTAGTCCTATCCTCCAAAGCACTTGCAACCATTCTGAGCATACTATCGTTCACAAACTTTGTAAGTGTACAGTCTCTTCCATTATCTAAATCATTGATGAAGATATTGAACAGAACTGGCCCCAGGACCGATCCGTGTTTGTCCCCACTCAATATGCCCTTCCAGATTGAGTGTGAACTGGGATCAGTTTTCCAACCAGTTTTGCACCCACTTTATAGTAGCTCCATAGTAGGCTATATATTCCCTAGTTTGTTTATTAAGAAGGTCAGGCAAGACAGAATCATTTGCTTTATTGAAGTCAAGATGTACCATATACACTGCTTTCCTACTCATTTACCCTTGTTACCCTGTCAAAGCTATTAAGTTGGTTTGACATAATTTGTTCTTGACAAATTAATCTTGACTGTTATTTATCACCTTGTTATCTACCAGTGTGTTTGCAAATTAATCGCTTGATTATTTGCTCCGTTATCTTTCCAGGTACTGAAGTTAAGATGACCGGGCTTGTAATTCCATGTCAGTGTTCTATTCCAGTAATATTATATTAACTCTTATCCTTAAAGCACTCAGCACTGTTACTTCAGTCAAAGTCCATTTGGCAGCATTCCATTCTATATCTGTATTCCATCCTTTAGTAGAGGGAGGTCAGTTTTCTCTCATCAGTCAGTGAATAGATCTATGGAAGGGGTTGTCTGCATTTTTCTTCCTATAAGAAAGATAACTACTTAAATTCAAATTCCAAAGGGGTAGCCATGTTAGTCTATTGCAGAAACTATTGTAGAAAGACAACAGAGTCCTGTGGCACTTTTAAAGACTAACAGATTTATTAATCGCATGAGCTTTCGTGGGAGAAAATCCCAAGTGGCTCATGCGATTAATAAATCTGTTAGTCTTTAAAAGTGCCACAGGACTCTGTTGTCTTTCTACAATAGCTACTTAAATTCAGTGCATTTTTTTGCTTATGGATCTCTTTTTGAACCTCTGTCAAATTGTCCAATTCCTATGCCATCACTGAAGGTGGTGTTTCTGTTGGCAATTGCATTAGCTCATAGAAAAAGTAAATTACAAGCCCTAATGATAAATCTTCCATGCAGTTTTTCACCTGGTTATAGTAACTATGAGACTGCATCCATCTTTTATTCCTAAGGTACTCTTAGATTTTCATATCTATTGTATATATCCATACCAATTTTTTCCCAAAGCCTCATTCTTTACCTGTTGTATCTAAATTACATAGTTCAGATGTGAGACTACTGCTGTTGTTATGTAGCTAGAACTAGATCTTTTTCTAAAACTTCAGACATTTTGTGGCATGCTGTCGTCATCCCTTTTGATTTATTATTTCATCATAAAGACTTCCAAAATCAGTATCCAATTGTATTAGAACAACATATGATATTAGTAAGAAGAGTCCTCCTGTCAAATATCCAAACTCATTCCCTAGAGAGCAAGCTGCATCAATAGTATGCTTTTCAGGCAGGTTCCAATATCTGAAATATGTAGAACGACTACCTAGTCTTCAGCTCATATGTTTATGAAACTTTATTTGGTAGTCATTGTTTCTGGTGTCTATTTTGGAAGAACTTTTGTAATCTCTTTTCAGATAACTTTTAGCTCCCATCTCTTTAAAGATGATGGCTAGTTTATCATCATAAGTGGGATCCACATGTGCAGTAGCTCAAAAAGGAAAAAAAGGTCATTTATCTGACAGTAACTGTGGTTCTTCAACATGTTCTGGACATGTGCATCCCACAGCCCATCTCTGCAGTTCAGAGTTTTATGAATGAGGATTCTGCTCAGCAAAGGAACTGAGTGGTGCCTGTATGTCTGAGAGAGGGTGAGGGCCTACAAAGCACATGTGTAACCCCCTACTGGATATTGCTAGTGAAAATGTTTTGAACTCTTGCTGGGGGATATGCATGCCATAAGTGAGATCCACCTGAGAACATCTCAAAGAACCAAAGTTACTGTCACGTAAGTAACTGTTCTTTTTAAGTTTTTATTTAAAGGGTTTTTTTTTAATTTAGGGCAGGGGTAGGCAACCTTTGTCGAGCCCTGTGCCAGCTCCTCCTTCCTAACCCTCAGCTGGTGCTGGCGGCCCCCTCTGCAGAATAAAAGCAGTGATTGCCTAAAAATTTGGCAGTGGGCATAGCTGGAGTGGAGGGAGGTGCTTCTCAGGCATGCCACTGAAAAGAACCAATCACGAAAAGAAGCCACCTAGACCAACACCTCTTGGTGGTGTGCATGGGAACAGGGGTCCTTAGTGATACCATGAAAAGAAACTGTCCAGAGCGGCTCCTGTCAGGGGGTCTCCAGGCAAGCTGTGGAAAGAAGTTGCCTGAAGTGGCTCCTTTTGGCAATAACACGTTGCAGAGAGTTGCTGCTCTGAGCAGCTTCTTTACGTGGCATGCCTGGAGCATGGGCATGACGGGGACCGCCTGTATCCCAGCCATTCCCAAAAGAAGCGCCCCAAGTGGCTTTCAGTGGCAAGAGTGGCAGTTTCTGTGGTGCTGCAGAGGGTGTGGTATGCTGCTCCAAACGGTCTCGCATGCCATTGTCAGCATGCGTGCTAGGGGTTGCCTACCCCTGATTTAAGGTATGCTTATAAAATATTGCACAGTTAATTTCTTTTAGGATCTCTGCAAATTATTAAATATTTGTATACAAACAAATAAATATATGAAGCTTCTTTTTCCCTTTTTTTACAGATGCCATTTGCCAATGCTCTATATTGGTTTAGAGTATGGTTTGACCAACAATTCAAAATTAGCCGAAAGATTTTTCAGCCAAGCCCTAAGCATTGCACCTGAGGATCCTTTCGTTATGCATGAAGTTGGAGTGGTTGCCTTTCAAAATGGAGAGTAAGTTTACAAAAGGAGATAAAGAAAGATGGTACTACCAGTATATATTCACTTCCTGAATGTAATGTAGTCACATATATTTTGTTTTCATAGAATGGCTTATCTTGAGCTGCAGAACAAGAAACTGCTTATCATCCTAATTAGTCAGTATTTACCCTAAACTCTTACTTGTCAAATTAGTCTCTCTTTTATTAGGTTATTTTATCTGGTTTGGTGTTTTAAGGATTGAGTCAAGAAAGAACTGATAGTTGGGGATTACGCACAGATATAGACCAGCCAGGCATCACATGAGGTGTTCACACATACAGGTGATTCCAGGCGTTGAAATGGTATTTGTAGTATCATACAATGAAGCATTCCATGTTCTCCTTCGAGGAGTGTCCTTGTGGGTGCTCCACTTGGGCTTCTGGTGCGCCCCCGCTTCTGGACTGGAGAATCTTCCAGTATTGCTCGTTGTGGCTGCATGGGCGCCGAGAGACTGTCTCGTGCCTTCTTTGGCGCCCTTTCAGCTCACACGTGGCTCGACCCCTCCACCCTCTCAGTTCCTTCTCAACCATTCACGGTCTCGGACGGAGCTTCATTTCTCTCCTCAGCTCATCGACCTTTTTCCCTCTTGAAACTACTCACAACATCCCTTTTTCCCTTCTCTCCTCATCATTTCAACTTCTTTACCTAAATACAACCCCCTCTCCCCCCCCCCCAAAAACCAGAAACAAAACCAACAAACAAACAATCTACCGTCTCTCCCCGACCCCTACTTTCCTCATGCCAGGCTCATGTGAATTAAATTATATGTCCATAAATAATGTGAAAGATAATTGTTTTCTCTTTCTAATGCAGTTTATTCAGTTGTGTTATTAGGAAGGGGCTTATCAATGACAGTTGTGTGGTAGATACTTTGTTAATAATTCCAGAAACCTTTTTTTCTCATTTTAGCTGGAAAACTGCAGAAAAGTGGTTTCTTGATGCTTTAGAGAAAATTAAAGCTATTGGACATGAGGTAATTTTAATTAATGCATACTTCATTGACATAAAATTAACTATTAAAATTACAGCTCTTAGCTTATTAAAACTAAGGCTCTTCTACTGCCTTAGGTAATTGGAATCTTAGAATAAATGCTGCAAGTTCTGAGACATTGTCCTCCCCATTTATACAGATTGTGACTTAAAACCGTAGTCAATTATCATTAAGTTCTGCTATCCAGTGTTTTAATATTTCAGATCATGCTCATCAGACATCCTTTTTTACCTTTTCACATAATACCTAGAACAACAAACATTAGGGTGAAGTTTTAAAAGCAACAAATTTAAAATATATTCTTACATGCCTGTGGCATTTGGGAGCAGAATACAGATCTGATTCCCAGTTGAGTGCTTTAACTGTTCGATTATGTTCCTTCCCTTATGAATTCTCCAGTCACATTTGGGTCTTAGTGCAGTAAGATATTAAGGCAGAAACCTCAGTTTAAAAACAAACAAAATGCTTAGACATGCATAGAAATAAGAACAGAGTTTGTGCTTACAGTATCTGTGGTAAAGTTACAGTGCTGCTTCTGATGCATAAGAACTTAAGCTAAACACCAGGATTGGAGACAAATTTCCCTTAAGCTTGGCACATTATGATAGTGTTATTCCTTCTTCAGAGGCATCCAGCATCAACTTTTTAAAAATACTAGGACAGATCGATCATTAGTCTGTTCTGGTATAACAGTTATTTATGTTTTGAAAGGAGGTATAAGCAGTAGGAACCAGATGACTTTTCAGACCCAGAGTCTGTATTTATACAAATATATCTTGTAGTTAAGAGGGGGAAGAAAAGCTGCATGAGCATATTTATTTCTAACTTGTATCGTAGAAAATGCAAAGGACATTTAATCATTTAGGGCCCTGTTCCAGCAAGCCCTTGCACAGATGCTTATCTCTATTCACATGCTTTGCGCAGGTCTGAACACAGAAGTTGCACCAGTAGAAGTTAAATCAGTTTAATAAAACCCTTTGTATGTAAAAATGTTTGTTTAAACTCTTTGTATGTAAAAATGGCTCCCAAAATGGCTTGCTTATTTTGATACAGAGCCTGAGATAAACCAAAAAGAGACAGCTTGTGTATGAATGTTAGGCATTTTCTGCTGAGGAAAGAAAGTTATATTGGTGCAACTTCCTAATATAGATAAGACCTAAATTTGCCAACATCACTCAAATGATAAAGCCAAATTTACATTGATATGAGTGATCACAAATAAAGTTGCTGTGATTTAACTAAATCAGTATAAAATTAATGCCTTTGGTTAAACTGGTACAACTTTGTACAGACAAAGACTTAAATTCAGGTTTCTGCTGTGTTTGTAGAATTGGGGCCTTTGTCATTAAATTTGAGGGGGAGTAACAAACAGGTAAATGTTAAAATATGTGATCATACAAAAGTAGTTATGCAATTAAAAGAAAAAAATGAAATCCTGAGAAAAGATTACCAATAACTAATCTGAGAACAACAAAACCAAAAGCTGTATCTAAACATGTTCTTAAAGGGGATCAAAGCACAAAAGGTTTTCTGATTTCAAGGAAAGGAATTTAAGGATTTTAGCAACATGGATATTGGCCAAAAAATGGGCTAGTTATTTACAGAGCACATAAATTTAGAACATGAAAGAAAAGGGATAAAGCTAAATGGGATATTTGATATGTGCAATCATTCTGTCAAGTTTCCGTTTTACTGAGGGTCACTTCTGCTCTGCTTGATGGACCCAGCTGTGCTAATAAATAGTAACGGGTTAGGTTTGAAAGTGTGAAGTTGGCATTGAATTTGTAAGGTAAAGATATCCATTTTTTGCCTGCCACTTGTCCAAATAAATGTTGTATCACTACAGTTTTTAAGGCCATTTAACTGGGCTGTGGACTGAAAGAACCTGAAAAGATACCTAAACGGAGGAAGAAGATTCAATTTAATAAGTACATGGTTTCATTGGACAATATTTTTGCTTATGTTACATATAAAATATGTAGCTGAGCTGTTTAATGTAAAAGAAATATTAAATGCCTGTGTTCAAGTTTTCATTGCCCAGGAATGAATCACCTTGTTCATTTACATGCTGATTTCTCTGCAGTAATTGAACACACAAATTGTCATTAAAAGCTGTGAGGTTGGTATCATTAGGTCTGATGTATTATATTGCAGGTAACAGTTGATAAATGGGAACCTTTATTGAACAACTTAGGACATGTGTGCAGAAAGCTCAAGTAAGTGGAAAATATGAAATGTTTTAAAGCTACATTTACCAGAAGTATTACCAAAAAAAAGTATTCTTCCTTGCACCCAATACTACTTATTTACACTAAGACTATTTACCCTGTCAGAGCAGTGTAAAGAGAGCTTCTTGTAAATCAGGATGAGGCCACCTGAATCATTTGCAGTGCTTTAACATGTGAACATGACATATAGACAGGATGCCTAATGTGTATGCAATAATTTATATAAAATCTTAAATCTTACAATTATTTCATTAGTTGATAACATTTTAATTGTAAGTACTTAGATTTTAATTGACTTCTTTGTCAGTATTGAAGTCCTTGTTTATACCCAGATCCTACAGAACAATCTGCCTTAGTGTAAGGGCCTTCTTGTGCAGACCTCTTTCCTGGATCAAAATGTGACTTATTACTCACTGGCTTTAGTGTCAGTTTTGCTGTAAGTACTGCAGAATTACTGCTGAGAACGGCAAGTTCAGGATTTGCAGCCATCTTTCCACTCATCTTGGAAGATTTACTGCAGCTTTGCTATGAAACAAAACATGAAAGCTTTTTCTGACTGAGTTACAAATTAATACTTGAAATAGATGTGTAAAATCCAAGCATATTTTTCCCAACAATACATGAGCAATGGGCCATCTTTTTATGATATTTGTTTTATAAAACTATTCTTTGATGGTAGGATTGTTCCATATTTTTCAGGTTATGATCATGACGAAACACTAGTACAGTAGAAAATACATGTGGGAATTATACCTTTTTAGCAGACTAAAAATGAATTATATCAGGCTAATATTTTTATTAAAATTGATTTAATGTTTGAAGTTCAGAAATGGATGCATATTTATCATTTTATTTTATTACATATGAACATTTCTATAATTCCTTAATTGGCCATGTGGTTTATAGCTTTTGTATTTCATTATCATTAATGTGAAAGCAATTAGAGTGGAGAGCTACTCAGAAGCTATATTTTTGGCTTCAGTGCTAATTATACATTTTACAAGAGCTGCCAATTAGTCTTCATTTTCCATGGGAAATAAAATGTCTGTAATATCTGGCCACTTTTCCAAGAACAAACAAAAGGCCATGTTGCTGGAAAACTATTCATTAGTATAATTATAGATGTTTTTTTCAAAATCGTTGTTTCAGTTAATAACAATTTTGTCTTGTGTTAAATTTCTTACAATAAAAAATTAAAAGTATTTACATCACATTTAGAGCAGCCAACTCTGTATTCTTTGTGCAAATGTGTGTGCATTTTCAAGACATTCTTCTAAATACTCTAAAAGATTTTTAATACAAAAAATCATTTTAATTTTAAATTAAAGTTGACAGAATAAAGTGGAATACTACATGTTAGAACAGATAGAAATATGGTATGCTGTGGAAAGCTATGTTGCACAGCACACAAATTTAATATTTATTTATTAATTCTCTAGCATTTCTGACAGCTTTACGTTTTGCTGTTTGATGCAGTGGTATGTAATAGAAATCTGCTAGCCAGGAAAACAGATTTAAGACTTTTCTGAATAGAGTCAAACAATCCTCTGAGGCTATGTACACACGATCAGATTAAAGCGCAACAAGGCAATCGCGCTACAAAACTCACGTGACCTTTATTGCGGGACAACGCGTACACACGTTGCTCCCTGCAACGCAACAAAATTACACGCATTATCGCGGTTGAGCGCAATGACTTCTGGGCACCTATCCCATCGTTCCATTTTCCCTGAATCGGCGCTATGAATCATGGGATGAAGGAAAGGAACGCAAAGCGCCATGGGTAAAGTGTCAGTTTCCCATGGTGCTTTGTGTTCCCCTAGCGTCTTCCTCGTTGCCAATAGCAACTCGCGCCTATTTTCAACAGTGCAGTGACGCAACGCACCACTTGCAATCAATCGCTACAGCGACAGCATGGATCCTGCTATGATCTCCATTGTCGCCTTCAACATTCTGAATACATCTCGGCTTGTTGCTCAGTACGCAATGAGCTCCGAGTCAGATGAGGACACCGAGGAGCAGGGGCTGATCGATGCCATGCAGAGCAACAGCACCGCGTTGCTCAGCTCCTTCACCGATCATCTGCACACGGTGCAACGCCGTTTCTGGTCGCGAGAGACGAGCACCGAGTGGTGGGATCGCATTGTTATGCAGCTGTGGGATGACGAGCAGTGGGTACAGAACTTTCGAATGCGGAAAGCAACCTTTCTGGAACTGTGTTCAGAGTTAGCCCCTGCCCTGCGACGGAAAGACACCAACATGAGGTCAGCCCTAACTGTGGAGAAGCGTGTTGCGATTGCTGTATGGAAGATGGCGACTCCCGACTGCTATCGGTCCGTTGCAAACCAGTTTGGAGTCGGGAGGACCACCGTCGGATTAGCCCTCTCACAAGTGTGCCAAGCCATCAATCGCATCCTGCTACGGAGGACAGTGACATTGGGCAATGTTCGAGAGATTGTGGACGGCTTTGCTGCCATGGGATTCCCTAACTGCGGGGGAGCCATAGACGGCACACACATCCCTATTTTGGCTCCAGACCATCTCGCGACGGAGTACATAAACAGGAAGGGCTACTTCTCCATGGTGCTGCAAGCACTCGTGGATCACAAGGGTCGTTTCACGGACATCAATGCTGGGTGGTCGGGAAAGGTGCATGATGCCCGCATTTTCAGGAACACTGGTCTGTACCGGAAGCTGCAAGGGGGCACCTTTTTCCCTGATCAAAAAATAACAGTGGGGGAGGTGGAGATGCCCATAGTCATCCTCGGAGACCCAGCATACCCACTGATGCCATGGCTCATGAAACCCTACACCGGGAACCTTGATCGCAGCAAGGAGCGGTTCAATTACCGATTGAGCCGCTGCAGAATGACTGTGGAGTGTGCCTTCGGCCGTTTAAAAGGGCGCTGGCGCTGTTTGTATGGGAGGCTGGACTTGGCGGAGGACCAGATCCCTGCCGTGATTGCGTCATGTTGTGTCCTCCATAACATTTGTGAAAGTAGGGGAGAAAAGTTTTCCCCTACGTGGGCTACGGAGGCACAGCGCCTCGAGGAAGCATTCGAGCAGCCAGCCACTAGGAGTATTAGGGTGGCACAAGGAGAAGCTGCTCGCATAAGGGAGGCACTCAGGGAGCATTTCAATGATGCCCTTCCCTAGTTAAGTTCCATGACGCATGAGGTGCACCTTAGGATCATTTCAATAATGTGTATAAATAAATGCATTCTTCAAAGTATTTGTTACTGTTTTTATTGAAACCTGAAAGATGGGGGTGGGGTTACAGGTTGGTGTAGCTCCGGGTCTCGTAAAAGTAGCTTGGGGGGGGGGGACTGGATGTTGTCCTGTACCGGGGTGGAGGGTGGCCTTCAAAGAAATGCTTTGAGGGACTGCGGTGTGTGGGAGGCATACACGGCTGAACTGTCTGGAGTGGAGCCCGGACATTTATCGCCTGGGACTGCAAAGCTATCATGTTCTTTAGCAGTTCTGTTTGCTCCTTCATGACGCTTATCAGTTCGTCCCTGTGTTTCTGCCTCCTCTGCTGGGATTCCTCTCTCCAGGCTCTATTCTCCCTTGCGGATTCTTGTGTTGCTTTCAGCAGGTCGTTAAACATATCCTCCCTGTTTCTTCGAGAACGCCGCCTAATGTTTCTCATTCGGTCAGCTGGGGTAGACACCGGCCTTGTGAAGCTCAATTCTAATACAAAAATAACAATATAGACATTGTTAACACATAGCATAGATAGCCAATGTAACCTTCCAGTAGCACATTCCACTGGAAGGTACAGGGCGGTCAACACACTACGCTGCGCTGAAGCAGACAAGGTACATTCTAATAGACGGCTTACCGGGGGCTAAGAATCGGAAGAGGGCACACAGATGGAACCCAATATCCCTCTCCTCAGAGTGCCCCTTCCATCTAGAATACATCTCCTACATGCCGCCGGTAGCAGGCCGGGACCGTATGCTGCTGCACTGTGTGCTGCCATGGTTCCCAGGGCTGTGCTTTGCAGCTGGAGAGGCAGAGTGTCCGTCTTTGGGAGCGCAGACACAAACGCTCTCCCATCTAACCTGAGTATTAGGCTCTGGAGGTACATCGAGGAAACCTTTTCTGACCTAAATGCAGATGATTATTTTACAATCACTGCTTGTATTGATGCCCTGCTAATGAATGCAGAGTAAATAGCGTGCACAGCGGGGACCCGCAAGCACCCCCACCCCAGACAATGATATTTTAGCAGGAGCAGAGCTGAATGAAGGAGAAACTTACCTGAACCCCCCTCTGCCGCCTCAGAGAACAAGCTGCAGTTCAAGCCTTGGGTGGACGTCTCAGCGGGGCTGCTGAAGAGCTCCTGGCTACACGCGGTTGCGCTTTCCTCCGTGTCATCCTCCATCTCCTCCTCCTCCTCCTCCTCAACAACGTCCTCATCCTGCTCGGCTCTGGCAATCACCGGACGAGGAGGGGCTGAAGTGTCCACGGGACTTTTGGCAGTGGTTGTGGGGTCCCCGCTGAGGATGGCTTCTATTTCCTTATAGTACCTGCATGTTGCAGGCGCTGATCCGGAACGTCGGTTTCCCTCCTTCGCTCGGTGATAGGTAATTCTGAGCTCCTTCACCTTTGATCTGCACTGCACTGTGTCTCTATCATGCCCTCTCTCTGACATGGCCCGAGAAATTATGCCAAATGTGTCATAATTCCTCCTGCTGCCGCGTAGCTGCGCCTGCACGGCGGACTCTCCCCAGATGCTGATCAGGTCCAGCACCTCTGCCGTGCTCCAAAGGGGTGCACGTCTTCCACGGCGGGCCGCCATTGCTACTGATGATCGGAGCACAAACACACTCCACGAGGAAGAGAGCAGGAAGTGAAAGAGACTTGAAATTTGAAAATCCCGGGAATAAGTTCGGGGCAGGGCGGGGACAGTTTCGTCACGGCCACAGAGCGGGTGGGGGGAAGACCAGAGAGGACGACTTGGGAATGCTGGGACAGTTCCGGACTCCAGTCAATGCGCGGTAAGCGTACACACGAGCTCAAACGCGCAATATATGATCCGCAACAGCTGTTACCACTCTCGTCGGAGTGGTTGTTGGATTGCGCGACAACAAGGCAGTTAACGCGCAAGAGCCCTGTTGCACGTGTGTACGCCGTTGTTGCTATCGCGCGGTAATGAGCTTTAATGCGCGATAATCTGATCGTGTGTACAAGGCCTGAGATTCGTGGTATCTGTGTTTTAATTATAGTAACTTGAGATTCTTGTATCAATGGCATCAAGTCATGAATGCAAGCCAGCTGTAAGCATGTGTGCTTTTGTATGTTTCTTGGGCTCTAAATGAATGATCGCAATACATAATTTGATTCATGGGTGATTTTAAGTTCAGGAAAGGATGTCTGGGGTTGGAAGAGAATTATGGATATACCTAATTTGAAGCAAAGTAAATAATTGCTTTTATATCTTGTTTCATCTGAAAGTTTTAAAAATATCTTGAAAATCTTCATATGCCCCATATCATCAAAATGTATAATTTTGATAAATGCTATGTTCTTGCCTGCCTCTGGCAGGCACAATTAAAAGCAAAGTGGAGGTAGCAGAAATACTGTTTTCGTACAGCACATAAGGATTGCCATAAAATTCCTGCCACAACCCCGTCAATGTCAGACAATCTACAGAGAATGCTTATCCTCCTTAAGCTTTCCAGTTCCTCCCAAGCAACAGTGGCACCATGGTTGGCTCAGTTTTTATGCTGCCATTCACATCTCTAACGTAGCTGTGTCCAAGTGGGAAGGGAGATATTGCTGCCTCAAGCAGCATTAAACCTGTACAGCAAGCTTTGCTGATCCCCATGCTGTCCCCTACTCCCTGAACCTCAGCCAGTGCCAGTGGCCCTCTCTACCAAAAAAAAGTGGTTGCCACCTGAAAATTCAGTGGCAGCCACACCAGTGGATGGGAAGGAGGGCAGTGTTCCCAGGCATGTCATGGATAGCAGCCACCCTGAGTGGCTTCTCCCAGGCACACTGATGAAAGGACCCCTCCCCAGGTACACCACTGAAAGGAGCTGCTCAGGGCGGCTGCTTTCTGTGTCATGTCTGCGGACCCTCTCCCCAGACACTCTGCCAGAAGGAGCAACCCAGAGTGGCTTTTGGTGGCAGGAGTGGCAATTTTGGTGGCGCCTCTTGGCACGTGTGGCAGGGGTTGCCTACCCCTGCTGTACAACAATTTGCCACGTAAGATAGGATCCTCTTCAGTAGGAGATGGTTCCAGAGTGCTACTGCATTTGTGACTCACTACAGATGTGTCTGTGACAACATACTCTTTAGTAAGTTCTGTAGCAAGATGTTCTTTCCACACTGAATATAAATCTTAACATGGAGTACCCTTAAATAAATGTGGAAGGATATGCTATATATGGAAAAAGTTGGTTTCTGTATTACTGAGTAATAAGATGGTGATTAAGCCATGAAAATTTAGTACATTCTTTCATTTTGCAAGTATGAAGTAGTAACTTTTTTAACATTTATATTTTGCAGAACCACGGAAGGGCTTTAATAAGGGGGGAGGGGTCTCATTGTGCTAGTCACAATACAAACTTAATACAATGAAAGCCCTCGAACTGCAGAGCTTACTAATATGTGCTCTATGTTTAAACTTCACAGGAAGTATGAAGAAGCATTAGAATACCATCGACAGGCCCTAGTATTGATTCCTCAGAATGCTTCCACATACTCTGCTGTTGGATACATACACAGTCTAATGGGCAATTTTGAAAGTGCAATTGACTATTTTCATACGGTACGTATATGGTTTCAATTAGGGAGGTGCTAGTCACAGCTCCATAAGTAAGGGTTACATTTTATTTTTGTACTTAAAACCAGAGGCGTCGTTGCCATCGGTCTGGCAGGGCGTCGGCCCCGGGTAGACTAGCTTGAGCCCCGAATCTATTTTCCCCAGCAGGCAGAGGTTAAAGTAAGGGGGAACAGTTCTGGGGCTCCCAATTTTTAGGGTCCAGCATTCCAGGGCCCCTAAAAATAGAAAACCCAGGTGGAACGCTGCGTTCTGCCCAGGGGCCCTAGCAAAGCCACGGACTCCTGCTGCGGCCAGGCTAGGGAGATTCAAATCTCCCGCCCTGAGCATGCTTAGACAGAGCGTGCTCAGGGCGGGAGCAGCCTGGCCCAGAAGCGGCTCTGCCGGCTGTCCCTGCAGCTCCGAGCCTCTGGCCAAGTAAGGGGGCTGGGAGGAGGAGGAGGAGGCGGCGGGCAGTGGTGCCGGGAAAGGAGCATGGGGGAGGGGGACAGAGGAGCCGGGAAAGGAGCACGGGGGAGGGGGACAGAGGAGCCAGGAAAGGGGCCCCAGGCCTGATCTGGCCACGCTGCCTGCCCGTGATGGTGGCGGCAGGG